>RJWH01003325.1:0-162394 GCA_004363575.1 Solenodon paradoxus | reverse complement strand
CTGGGGGTATGTGTGTGAGGTGCCAGCACGGAGCAGAGGACCTGGCTTTGCTGTGCACCCCGAGTCTGGGCTCAGGGTTTGGAGTCAGGTAGGTGGGGTCGGCAGTTACCGTGAGCTGACGCCCAGCGGTCTCGGAGGACAGTAAACCATGCGTCTAGACACTCTGTCTCCGGGGTACGTCCGGAAAAGACCTGGGGGCTCCCAATGCATGTGCTCCACAGTGTCCCCTCTCATTTGCTTTCTGTCCGGAGGGCTGGCATAGCTGAGTCGGTCACGAGTTAGGCTCTGAGCAGTCATTCCTCGGGGCCAGCGTGCTGGAGACCAGGCAGCAGGTGCAATGCTGAGCGAGCTTGAGGCACGTGGCTTGATTACGGTGATGTGACGGGGACTGGAAATGGGAGTGGGGGTCAGTCACAACTGGAGAGGTAATGGGGACAAAGACATCAAGCCCACTGTCATTTGCCCTGTCTGTCTCAGAGACAGTTCTACTGGGTCCAGGTGAAGAGCCTCTGTCCTGGAGGCTGAGACTGGCTGAGTGTTGAGGTGAAAAGGGACAGCACCAGGGGACTCTGAGAACCTGCAGGGCCTGGAGAAAACAGCCTCTGTCAACTCCCTTCTTATGCATCGAGCCCTCCAGTGGAGGAATAACACACCCATTTGAAAGAGGCAGAAGCTGAGGCTGGTGGTTGCCAAGGCTTCCATGAAACTGAATTTTGATTCCTAAACACTGAGGTTCCTTCTAGCCAACCAAGCTGTGGTGGGCTCCTGCCGTCCCAGCGCCTCCCATTCATCCTCCCACCCCGCCCCATCCTATTCCTGCTAAACGCATTTTGGAACCTGATCATACCTCTTAGTGCTCACACAATTTACTCCTGAGTCACGGGGTGCTTCGAAAGTCTTTCCATCAGGCGGAGGCTCAGGTCTGGAGCTGCACGTAGAGAAGCCTCCACGGCAGCCTGGAGAAGCTCTGCCCACTGCTCCTGGACTGGCAGAGGCGTCTAGAAGAGCAGCGCAGAGACCCTAACATCACCTCCAGCACCTCTCGGGGTGGAGGGTCCGGGCTTGGAGCTCTGACTCAGCTCCTTCTGCAGCCCAGTCCCTCACCTTCGGGGCCTTCCTGTTCCCTGAAATTAATGCGCAGACCTCTCTTCTCAGATCCCTAAGCAGGATAGGATGCTACCAAGAGGCTCAAGTCCTGCAACAGAGGGACAGCGATGCCACCGCCTTTTGCTGGATGACCTGGAACCATTGGCATTGCTAAACCACTGGTTCTCAAAGTGGGGCCCCAGGACCAAGAGTCAACAGTACCACCTGGGAACTTGGGTGGGTGCTATCACCCAAGGATCGTGCTGAGGATTCAAGAATCAAGATGAGACGGGGTGAGTGGGACGTACAAGATAAATGACAGCCACCAGCGTCTGTCGCCTGTTTGGGGCACAAGCTCTTTCAGAAGAAGGGAGGAATCTTCCAGAACATCACCCTACTTTGTCTCCTCCTCCCTCCTCTAACCTGACCTCAGTTTCAGATTCGCTGGGCTTCCCTGCAGCTTGCACCTTCCGCCCTTCATCACCTGTGCATCCTGCCTCCAGCCCCTGCGCGCGGCCATCTCCTCTCTCCTCTGCTCTTGGCGTTGTTGAGGATGACACCCCTCCTCGGTCCAGTCACTCTCTCCAGTGACTCAAACCCACAGCACCGGGCTCTGCTCGGCTTCTCTTCCCAGTGATGCGGGGACGGCACAGCTTAAAATCTATAGGGCAGTTTGCAGGTGTGTGAGCAGAAAATGAACTGGCAAAACCTGAGACTTGAGGGCAAGGACCCCAGTGAGCAAGGGCCCTCACCGTGGCAACCTGGGTCATGACAGGTATTTGTGCCAGGTGACCTGGACAGGCCCCCACCCTTATGTATACACAAGACTCCATCTGGCCTGAGGGAGAGGCCGGCAGCACAGGTCATACACACACCTGTGCATCCCCTTGATGGAACGTTCCTGCCCGCAGGGAGCTTCAACTCGCTGCTTCTGCTTCTAATAAACTTGCCACGTGTTCCTGACCAAACAGCTCTCTCCATGAATTCTTTCTGAACGGACCCAGCGTCTCACAGGTGTGTCTCAGCTCACCCTCTCCCACCTCACCATCCCACAGGGTCCACTCCCTGCTGCCTCCCCCTCCTCCATCCTCCACCAGAAGGTCAGAGGACCAGCTGTGTAGAATGGAGATGCTCATCCCTGGGAGGTGTGGGGAGGAGGTCACCCCTTGCACAGCAGCCAAGCCACAGCACCCCTGCAAATTAAACCCTTTCTTCCCCACCTGGCCTTTAGCTCATCTCCAAGTCCAAGTGGATTCTTTTTTCTCTCTTTTATGTTTTAAAGGCAGAGTGCAGCAAGAAAGAAGGCAGGCAGGCAGGCAGGCAGGGAGAGAGAGGGAGACTTATTTACTGAAGTAGCACTTATTTATTTTATTTACTGGTTCATCTTGGTTGTCCTCCCCCACTCAGCCCCAGGTGGTGAAACAGGTCCCGGTGCTTTAGACTTAAAGGTGGGGGCCACCAGGGCGCGCCTCTTCTTTTTTTCTCCCGGAGTTGATTCCTATGTATTCGCACAGATGCGTGTACCATCCAGTCTGTCAGAAACATGACTGACCTTGGAGAACTACTAATAAAATGCATTCGCCCAATGGGGAGGGCAGGGTTGCTTCTCCACCACCCCAGCCCCTCTTTATGCTCCCAGCCCTGACTCTCCGGGACCCCCTCCTCTCCTGACTTGGGGTTAGCTCTGCGCTGGGAGGCCCAGATGATCACCTGGGAGAGCTTTAGAAAAGCAGATCTCCCCACCCCAAGAGCCACGCCCTCGTGGTAAGAGCACCCCGAGTCTGCAGGAGACCCACAGGACACTGCTGCCTGAGAAGCTCTGGAGGTCAAGTGTACAAGCAGTCCCTTGGCTAAGCTCTGGAGGGACACTGATGTGAAACAGGAGTCCCCAAAGGATCTGATTGCAGGAATTGGCGGTGAAACCCAGGAGCCTGCACTTTTAAAACCGTCTCCTCCTGCGACTCTTCTGATACATTTGGAATGAGTCTCGGATCAGGATCTGAAAACCAATTTTCACTGCAGTTAGGTGTCGGCCATCTGGCTCCAGGTCCATTTTGTTGAATGGAATTTGTGGCATCTGAGGGGTGGGGCGGAGGCGGGCTCCCCTTTCGCCACTTCTTAAAAACAGTTTGCTTTCAAAAACAATTCCGACAGTTTAGAAGGAGATAATGTACAAAATAGAAAAGCCCTCCGTGTTCTCAGTGCTCCATACCTGAGATCAGAGCTAGTCAAGGTCGGGATTATGGGACCAAACCCCAGGATTAAAGAGGATAAACTGGACGTAGGTTTGGAGGGCAGGTGAGCGCTCCGGCGGCCTCCCCTCCTCCCACGGCGCAAGCCCACCGTCCACCCGCCGCCCCCGCAGCGCCGCTCAGCACCCGAAGTCCGGCGACGCGAAATTCGAGCTCAGCCTTTTTTCTTTTTTTCCCCCCAAACTGCCAAAGCCGCGGAGTCTGCCAAGCTCCCCGCCAGCTCTCTGGGGCAGCCCGGGGTCCCCCGGACAAAGGCGCAGTTTACCAGCGCCAGCAGCCTCTGGCCCACCCAGATGAGACCCGGACCCTCCCTTTTCCAAGTCATCAATGTCAGTATGTACAGCTTTGGGGGCTGCAGAAGGAAGAGCTTACGTGTGATAACCAAGAAAACTAAGTGTGTGCCTTCTTCTTCCAAAACAATCCTAAAGTTGAAAACTTAGGGAAAAAAAACAAAATCAGTAGCCGGTGGCCTGCGCCTCCTTCCCCTCCCGCGGGAGAGCAGAATAAAAGGCAATTTTGCCAGGACCCTGCGGCCTCCGCAAGTCCGGACAGCCCCGCCGCGGTCCTGTAACTTTAAACCTGGCCTGAGGTCACCGCCGGCGCGCGGGCCCAACAGAGGCGGGGGGCGGGCCCAGGGAGCCGGGCCGGGACCACCTGACAGCGGCCGCCCCCGCCCTCCTCTGGGAGATAAATGCTCCCTTCGCTCGCTGCCAAAGTTCCCGTTTGCAAAGTTTGCGCCTCCGCCTCCTGCAGGCCCGGGAAGCTCGGGACCCTCCCGCGCCGAGACTTTCGCTCCCCACATTCCAGCCCCCTTCCCCCTCGCGCTCCGCCGGGCGAGGGCCTGTGGTCGGAGCTTGCGGATCGGCACACCAGCCAGCTGCCGACTCGGTCCCTAAGAGAACAGTCTGTTACCATGTGGAAGGTACCCGTTCTGCTCTTGGTTTTGGGAAGCGCATCGCTCTGGGTCCCGGCAGATGCAGGTAAGACCCAGCTGAATGGTTTCTCCCTCCCCCACCCCTCCCCACCCCACCCCCAGCTGCTTGGAGGGGACGAGCGAGCCCCAACTCGCCGGAGTACCCGGGCCTGGTATTTGAAGTTGCCTGGGAGAGCAGGCGGGAGCGGGAGGGAGGGAGGGAGTTTCGGTCTGGGGAACCCGGAGGAGAGACAGCGGCGTAGCTGGTGCCAGGTGCCAGGGAGGTGCCAGGAAGATCCCGAATCCACAGGCCGCCAGGGTGGGGAGCAGAGGGGTCCGCCCTGCGGGGTAGCCCACCTCCTCAGATTGGATGATAGGAAAACGGCTGGACTGGCTTTCCTGCAGGGCTGTGATTGGAGACAGGCACACGTCCCAGGAATCGGGACAGTCAGGGGTCCTGGGGGTGGGGAGAGGAGATTCCCCTGTTGTAGCAGATAGTTCTCTTGGGGGGGCTGCCATGTTTTATACCCCCCGCCTACCTCGCATCTCGGACACATTCCGGACCCTATTCGTGGGGACAGGTTGGAAGAGGCTCCGTTATCCTCAGCAGACTGGACAGTATGTGTGGAAGAGACTGGAGTGGTTCTGAATAATAGCCAGAGGGATTGGCTGGGAACATGGAGGTTCAAGTTACTTTGGGGCCATGTGTTGACTTAGGCCAACAATATCCATGCTAATGATGGCCGGTGGCTCTTAGACTTCAGTCGCACTAGATGGGACCATGGTGCGGTACCTGCCCCGTCTACATCTTCCCCTCCCTTTTAACTCCCATTCTTACCTTCTCTTCTCATCCATTGCCTCCTTCTACCTGGCGCTGGTGTCCACGAACATCTGTCAATATTTTATTTCTTTTCATGGCTTTTACATTTTTAATCTGTTTTCCAAGTAGAACCTAATGTCTCAGCCTTGACTCCCTGGGTCAAAGCAAAAGTCCGGCACATGGTACTTGCTCACTGAATACAGGCACGGCTCGGAGAGAACGCCAGTTGGGTTCCAGGCCACTGCAATACAGCTAATATGGCAATAAAACATGTCATACAGTTTTGTTGGTTTCCTGAAGCATATAAAAGTTACATACTGTAAGCCATCAGGGGCTCAATGATGTAAGGCGATAATAAACAATGTAACTACCTTAATTAAAAAAATATTTTGTTGCTAAAAATGCTAACGTCCTCAGATAGAAGAGGGGTGACCTTTCAATGTGGGGTTCCCACAAACCCTCACTTTGTAAAAAAACAAAACAAAACATGCAGCATCTACAAGGCTCCACGGAGTGAGGGAAACCTGTCATGGTTGATGGCGCTATGAGGAAACTTGTGGTCACTGAGGTTGAAGGTGGCTGAGCCAAAGTGAAAGATCAAGTCTTAAGTGTTTTCCAACGGAGGCCCGAGACTGTGCCCCAGAGGACTCCGTGGAGGGCGTGGCTGGCCGAAGCAGTGGGCCCATCCAGGGTCCCGGAATTCCACGCAAAGACAAAAATACTGAAAATGCTCCAGGTTTTTTTGGGGCAGTGTGAGCTGTCTGCTTGGAGGAGACGAGCAGCTCTAACCAGGGCTAGCGGCTATTTGCGGGCGGCCCTATCTTTGGAACTTCTCTTTCCACGGCAAAAACGCCCTTGGTGTTTCAACCACATTTCCTTGCTGACCAGACAGTGTGCAGATGTCTCCCTGCAGTGCCCAAGGGGCCCGGTGGGAGGGCCCCCACTCGGAGCCGCATTTCAGCTCTGCTAAGGAAAGACCTTGCTCTCTTTTCTCCCCGAGGGGTAGAAGGGTTAGCTGTAATTATCTTTAAGCCGGTTCCTGTGAGTCAGGTACTCCTTTGCAAATTGTGGAAGTAACCCAAGGCTGCGACATCGCCTGGCTCGGCTAGTTCTAGAAACCCCATTGCCCCCTCGGGCTGGGGTGGAGGGCTGGGGAGGGGCTGGCTGTGAGTGGATGCTGAGTTGCTGGGTTTCCCCTAGTAGCAGAGACCCCGGAGGGGTTTTGTCTGAGGATAATGAGGGAGGTGACTTGAATATGGATGAATAAATTCATTGAGCTGAGCTATTGCTGGCTTGGGTCGGGGAGCTGGGCTGGGGTAATTATGGTGATGAATTCTTTCCTTCTCCCAGGATCTGACACCCTACTGGGTTTCTCTCATCTTGTGCTATAATCCGGTTCAGTTTTATAATCTGGCCCCCTGTGTTGTCTCTTTGCATGTTAGTGGAGTCGAAGGAACTCGGTCGTGCACACATCTGGCGTTTTCTTGGTTGTCAGGCCCCACCCTCCCTCTGAGCTTGCCTCCCAAATGCGTACTTTGGGGCCTCTGCGTTGGGCAGTTTATTTTGTGAAATGCTGCCGGCAGCTGTTTGCTGGAACCCCACATGTGCTTTTCCGGGACCGATCCACCCAGGATTAATCATGCGATGAACAAATTTCCCTGTGATTTCCCCGAAATTCTTGCCAGTTTTGGAGGCCCTGAAATCTTCACGAGTTGCTAAGAATTTTTGTCTCACCGAAGACATCTGTCAGCCATTTGATTGAGACTGGCTCTCTTAGCACCTTCTTGAAGGCTCAACCCTTACACTGCTGTATGAGATCCAAAATAGAATTTCATAGAGAAAAGCTTTTTTAAAAAATGTGCATGGTGAACAGGGTGGAACTTTTGCAGAGCAGAAGTAGTTCTCTCTCTCTCTCTTTCTTTCTCTCCTCATCCCCCAGCCCCCTGCCCCCTTTCTCTCTCTCCTCTAAAATGAGTGACATATGAATGACTTTATACCAGAGAATTATAGACGTTCCAAACCTTGGTATGACAGTGACTGGTCAGACCAAATAGGGAGGACACCACATCCTCCCATTCAGTTATTTCATTCAGTCATCACTACCCCTTAAATCATACATTATTAGCTTCAGAATAGGCCAGAACTGGGATTCAGAAATGGGTCTGGTCTAACTCCAGACGTCCAAGCTCTTTTCACTACATCACACTTCTGCAAAAAGAAACAAAAAAGCTTTGAACTGGAAATGAAAGGGTCACCTCACTTTAAGAGCCTTAAATATGAAAAGAGAAAATTTGAAAAGGTATGAAAAGTCCTGTCCATTCCATGCTTGCCACAGCTTCCCTTGGAGAATGAAAGTGTCTCGGTGCATTAAATCAGCAGTCATTCATTCATTCCCCAGATCTGGCTCCCTCTCTGCAGTGTGGTATGCAGGCCTTCCCTGTAATGCACTTTTGAGAGAGGCACACCTCACATCACAAAGCCCTGTCCTCCCAACTCACCAGCAAAGCACCAGACCTGTGCTTTAAATTCCATTGTCTTATCTGAATATTTGTCATATTTCTAACTTCTAAGAACGAGCAGGCTCGATTACATCTTGTGAAAGTATTTCAGGGGAGGACGAGGAATGAGAGAGAAGACAAATATCTTTGTAGAACTCACTCGAGGACTCTCAGATCCTCGAAGGCTCTCCAAGGAAGTTTTGCCATGCCTGCCACCCTGAAACCTCTCAAGGAAATGTCCATTGAGAGCTTTTTGTTGAAGCGCCTGGGGAGGGGTTACTTCCAAAGTCAAGTAAACAGTTCCTGAGATGACCTTTGGATTCCCTTGGATATAGGCAGGAGACAAGTCATTCTTGGTGGGAATGTTGAATCTTTTCCCTACTTACTGAGAAGTGTTTTAACTTTTTTGGAAAAAGAAAGTGATAAGGCGGTTGATTCCAGAACTATGAGACTGAGGCAGGTTAGGAAAAGCTGGAATGCTGCCAAGTGCATCCAGGAAGGCAGGAAGAAGAGGTGAATGTTTCCTTCCCTGGGTCTCACCGCAGCACCCGGCAACCTGCCTGCTCGCACCGGCCAGTGACGTCAGGCATTCCTTCGACCTTCCACAGAGAGGGCTGGGGAAGTCTCCCCACTTTTGTCTGAGGAGTGTCTTGGGGGAATAAGCTCAGAGGAATTGGGGATGGTCAAGCTCATTGCAGAACTCCGCAGGTCCGGCTGCTTTATTTACCTTGCTGTCTGAGGAACTGAAGACTGAAATTGATAGGGAAACGTGAAGTTTCGTGCAGGGGGGAAAAAAAAACTCCAAAATATCCTACAAGCCCTCCCAAAAGGATAATCATCTTCCTGTCAGGCAGGGGGTGCCAGTTACACAGGAAAGCAGCAGGGGCAGGTGGGGAGAGGCCATGCCAGACGTAGACACGTGGGGGAGAATGGCGTAGTCCCTGAAATTCATCATCTCCATCTAGAAAATAAAGCACAATGAATCTAAGCAAAGCTGTGACCCATGCGGAGCGGAGCGTCTTGCCCGGAGGAGAAGGGAGTCAGTTGGCCTGAAACTAGAAAGGCCGAGGACCTGCATTGCCCCAGGAAAGGATCGAGTGGCTGCTTTGTGAGTCAGAAGAGATAAACTCTATCCCTCTTCCCCAGCTGCTTCACTAGATGACAAAGCTGATGACCCCGGGGTATTCCGATGTCAGTCTAGGTGGTTCTCTGATGAATCAGGGAGCTCCCGTTCTGTCAGAGTCTGGACACGTGCCCCACCCAGCAGCCCCACCCTGTGTTTTGTTCTGTGTGCGCACTGCGTCACCCACCCCAGGTATTTCACTTTTGAGAAGTGTGTGTCTTAGCGAATCTGTGTCTAAAACCCTAGAAAACGATTTCCTGTTCTACGTAAGCAATCTGTTTTCATGTATCTGAGCTGGATCACTCATGTTCGCATTAAGTTTCTGAATCTGTAAAGCTAAAGGAATTGGGTCCTGAGTGGGTGATGCTCTGAGCTCCAGGTCATTCCACCTGCACAGCAGATGTGCTGTGTTTTTACAGATGAGTAAAGAGATGCAGAGAGAGTTCGGTAACGACAGACAGAACTGTGACCGTGGGGAGTTTGGAAAAAGCCTTGGGAAGATGGGACTTGGTGTTGGCTGTGACATGGTTGGACAAGATGGCAGAGAGGGGCCATCCAGGCAGGAGAGAGACTGAGTGCATGCGTGGAACTGAGAGCAATCTGGAATGAGTGAGGGAAGAGTCAGGGGGTTGAGTTGGGGCGTGGCAAGAATATGGGGTGAAGGCTGATTCTCTGTTGAGCTGGAGAGGTGGACTTTTCTCTGTAGACACAGTGGTTGAGCCATGGATGATGGTTGTCGGGAAAACGTAATCCTTTGTGGGGTTGGATCTAGTTTATGGAATCAGTCTGGGGCCGGGGAAGGTCAGGAGTTAAGAGACTTACTGGATGACAGAAGAGGGGCTGTGAGATCAGATTTTTGGAAATAAGAACCAGTGAGATTTGACACTCAGTATTTCCTGGTTTTTTTTTATTCTTGCTTATTTCTGATTTCTTATTACTTGCCTCTGACAGCATTCATCACTGTTAATTTTTTTTTATTGATGTGTAATTTACTTTCCTTAAAATTAACTCTTCTCACGTAAACCACTGGTTTATGGTATGTCCACAGAATTGTGCAAACCATCACCACCATCAACCTAGAACGTTTTCATCACCCACCACACAAAGCGCCCCCAAACCATTAGCAGTTGTTCTCAGTACCCTTCCCCCCACCTGCCTGGGAAGCCACTCATTCGCCTTCTTTCTCTGCAGGTTTTTCATATGCACGGAGCCACCGTATGGCCTTTTGTGTCTGACTTCTTTTCCATAGCATGTTGTCAAGGTTAATCCATGTTGTGATGTCAGAATTTCAACCATGTGGACACACCTCGTTTTCTTTGTCTTCTCACCACTTGGTGGGCCTTCGGTTGTTTCCACTTTGGGGCTGTTACACTATGGTTTGTATGAACATTTAGGCACACGTTTCTGTGTGGACAAGGATTTTATTTCTCTTGGGTAGAAACCTGGAAGAATTGCTAGACATATGGTCACTCCGTGTTTACCATTTTGAGGAACTACCAAACTTTTTACAAAGCGAATGCACCTTTTCACACGCCTACCAACAATGGGAGCAGGTTCCAGTTTCTCCATCTCCCCGCTCCTATCCAGCACTTGTCTTTTTCTGTTTTGTTGTTTTTAGCAGTAGCTGTCCTAATGAGTATGAAGTGATAGCACACTGTAGTTTTGATTTGCGTTCCTTTGATGAGGTTTCTTTTCATGTGCTGTTTGACCATCTTTGGAGAAACCATTCTAAACTTTTTTTTTTTTTTTCAGTTTAAAATTGGATTGTCTTTTTATTGAATTCTTTATATATTCTGGATGCTAGGCCCTGATCAGATGAATGAATTGTAAATATTCTCCAGCCTACGAGTTTTTTATTTTTCATTCTCTTGATAGTGATCACGGAAGCATGCATTTTTAAACTATGAAGTTCAATTGTTTTCTCTCACTGATTATGCTTTTGGTGTCAGATCTAGGAACCCATCGCTACTGAAGGTCAAGATTTACTCTGAATGTTTACTTCCAACAGTTACATGGCTTTAGCTCTTAATGAAAGTCTTTGCTTCTTGTGGATTTAAGAGCGCCAGCTCCTTTCTTTTCTTTTTTTTAAAGGAAAGGTGCAGGCAGGAATGAAGGTGAGCGGAGGCAGGCAGGCAGGCAGGCAGAGAGAGGAGGAAGCATTTTATGCATTTTTATTTAGTTGCTTATTCTGGTTATTCCCAGGACATGAACCCAGGTCCTTGGGATGTATGTGAACTGTGCTCAGCCAGAGGCGGTGGACTAACCCCTTTTCCACCAGGGCGTGCCAACTCCATTCTTTTGCACCTGACTGTCCAGTTATCCCAGCACCACTGACAAAAAGATGACTGTTTGCCCATTGAAGTATCTTGGCACTTTTGTCAAAACTCATGGCCTAAAATGTGTGTTTATTTCTATACTCAGTTCTATTCCATTCACCTGTCCATTCATCCCTAGCTAGCACCATGCTGTCTTGATTACTGAGCTTTGTAGTAAGTTTTGAAATGCAAGAGGGTGAGTGCTGGTGACCCTGGTGAAGTAGCAGTTAGGTCACCGGCCTCCGAAGGAGAGCAGGCCACATCTCCCTGGGTCCAGGAGGGGAACAACCAGTGTAAACAGCTAAAAGGAAATAAAATAATAAAATGCTCCTTCCTCCTCTCTTCTTGCCTGTCTGCCTGTCTTCTCAGGCTTCATTCCTACCTGTGCTTTCCTTATTTAAAAAGAAAAATTGAAATAAGAGAGATGACAAGTTAGGAAGCAGTTTGATGAGAAAGAGTAGGGCTTTATGCCCTCTGTGATGACACATGAGTTTTGCAGTAATAGGATATTCATTTTGATGTATCTGGTCTCCCCTCCACTAAAATGGGGTCAGAAGTAAGCCCCGGAGACCCGTTTGCTGCCTGAAGTCCCCATTCATTGGAACAATTACTACATTTGTTTTTAATCTACCAAAGAACACGTGAACTCCCAAGCCGGGCGAAGGAGCCAGGCGAGGGCCGCAGTGCGACCACGGGCACATGCCACACACACTCCCGCGGGGCCTCTCCTCCTGGGCTCGCAGCTGGGCCGCCTGCGAGCTGCCTGCATGGACGCTGAGGTCACAGCCAGAGGAGATGCCCCCCACTCTTACACAACCTGGGCCTGCTCCGCTGGGGGCCCTGAGTCAGTCAGAAACTCGGCTTCCGAGCAGATGGCCAGTGTTTCCTAACCCGCCGTCCCGTCAAGGAGCCGCCTCTGGGGCAGCTCCTCTGCAGCTGACTTCAGCTGTCATCCAAATGCGAGGCTGCCCTCCCTGGAAGGAGGAGGCCTGTGGTCCTGCGCTGTCCCAGCCCCGTTCCAGAAACCTTCTTACCGAGGTGTTGCTTCCAGCCTGCGAGACTGTGAACTCATTTCCTCTTTTCCCGGAGGGCGCTCCGCTTTGGTGGCGACAACGGCCTCTGCCCGGGCTGAGTAATCTCAGTGGAGCTTGTCAGCAGCAGCTGCTGGTTTCCACACTGGAGTCCGAGTCCTCTTTGTGGTCGGAGTGGGCAGGCGCCCTCCTGGCCTGTGACAGTCGGCTGCTCGCTCACCCGCCCCTGAGACATGCAGATCTGGGCCAGACAACTACAGCAGGGTGGGGTGTCGCCCCAGGAAATGTCCGCGGTGTTTGCAGTGATGCACCTGTGATAATGCGATGTTCCTTCATGAACACTTCCTTTTTTTTTTTTTTTTCATTTTTATTTATCTGGTCATCTTGTTTTACTCCCCTACCCGGGACGAGAACCTGGGTCCTTGGAATGTGTGTGCCTTGTGCCAGTTGGAGGCTGTAGACCAAACGGCTACTCCACCAGGACTCGTCTCATAATAAAATATCAAAAGAAAGTTTCACTTTTTTTTTTTTAAGGCAAGATACAGGCAGGTGTAAAGGCGAGCAGAGTCAGGCAGGAGGAGAGAGAGAGGAGGGAGAAGCATTTTATTCAGCTGGTCACCTCGGTTGTTACCACGGCCCTGGGTCAGGAACCTGGGTCTTCGGGATGGATGTGGATTGCGTTAGACAGAGGCCATGGACTTGCCCGCTAAACTACCAGGGAAAATTTTTTAAATGCCAGCAGGAAGAAAGTAGCAAATGCCAGTGTTTTCAGTCTTGGTGGTTTAGAGGTGTTCACTTTCTCTTGGCTGCTTGGTTTGAGCTGGGCCACGTAGGTTTAGACGGGCAGCGATGGGCAGGCAGATGCCCCGGCATCCTGAGTAGCTACCTACCTTACCCTTTCTTTGTGAGTAGGGAGGATATGCCTGGGAGCTGGGGCAAAGTGGCCAACAGCAGCTAAAGTCGTGGGACATGGTCACCATGGTGGCTCGAAATAGCAGCTTAAGTCATGGGACACGGTCGGCATGGTGGCTCGACTGTGGAGGGGTCACACTCTGGGAGGTCTACATTCCTCCTCACCATCCACATCTACTGTTTGTCTGCAAGTGTTTCATGAAGATGAAGGGGCAAGTGGCATCCGTTTTGCAAATTCTAGGGATTCAATAAATAGTAGCCATCGTTAATGTACCTATCATGGTCCCACCTGGTGACCTAGTGGTTAAGTCTGCTGCATCACATACATCCCAAGGACCCAGATTCAAGTCCCAGGGTGGAGAAAGAACCAAGATGAACAATTAACAGAAGAAACAATTAATAATATAAATGCGTCTTCCTTCTCTCTCTTCCTGCCTGCTCATCTTCATTCCTGCTTGCTCCTTTCCTTGAAAAAAACCTCCCCCAAACCCAAAAACCTACTTTGGGTTGGTCACAGGGGTTGATTGTGAAGATTCGTGAGGGGCACACAGTCTGTCTCTGAGTCTTTGCCCCATCAAAGCGGGAGAGAATGGATGTGGGTGGGATATGGCTCGTGGATCTGGAATGTCCTGTCTTCCACCTGTCAGTGACTTGGTGTGAGTTCTTGCTCTGGAAATGAAAACCGAGTTCTCAGCCATCTGCCTCCTCCTCGATCACCCAGCTTCAGCTGCAGAAGCCTTCAGAAGCCACATCCCTCGGGCACTGTGCCCACGTGGGCCCACTCTGAAGTCAGCGGACACTGACTGCTCCAAATCTTAGTTTGTAGCATTTCTCCTGATTCCTTTGAGGCAACTAGTGACACTTGTCTGCTCTCCTCAGCCTTGAGATGCTTCTCTTGAGTTTCCTGGGAAAGGCACGTGTCCCCACTGCCGACAGCGGGCAGTCAAGTCTCATCAAGGCCTTAGGCTGCAGGGCTGACAGGACCTACCACCGTGAGTGACAGGTCATTAAAACTCATTGCTGCTCATTAAAACGCCTGCTCCTGGGTGAAGGGCCCTGCTTTCAGCCACACCCCTTTCATCAGGGGAAGGTATTTCACAGCTCTTGGGGGAAGGGCAGTAGCAGTTATGAATTATATATGATCATTGAAGGGATACTCAATAAATTCCCTCTTTGGCTGTAGGAGTGCTCTTTCCGTCACTCAGCAAATGTCTGCTGAATTCTTAGCGTGGTGCCAGGTACTGGGCATAGGGACTGGGCAGGCTTTGGTGTCACGGTGCTGCCTGGAGGAAAATAGAGAGAGTGTGCCTTTCTGTGGGACATGAGGGCCAGGACCAAGCCATCTATGAGTCACCGGGATTTTCCATGGCCCAACTTTTGAATCGAGCAAGCAATTTTCAGGTCCCGTGAAAGGGTGTGTGTGTATGTGGGGTGCACCGCGTTGGCCATGTCAGTGATTATACTGACCAACACCCAGCGTGTGCCAGGAGTTGGGTCAGCCCAACACCCAGCTGTGGGTCAGTGAGAGGCTTTTGCCAGTCGCAGGGAGGTTTCTGCGTGTAAGTCAGATGTGGCAAACAGAAGCAGCGCCCTCTCGATTTTCCGAGTGGGGAAGCCCCATTCCTGGTAACGAAGGAACACAGCCCAGAGCTACATTCGGGACATTTTGAATTGAAATGAAGGCTTCTACAAAGATCCGAGCATCTCAGTGATCACGGTGGGTGGTCTGCAGCGCCCTGGAAAATATTGGAGCTGGCACCTCTCTCCAGTGTGGGGGTGTGTTTATTTTCAGGCTGCTGAGCCCTCTGTGGAAACACGAGAGAAAAAATAATAGACGAACAGCCTGTGTCTGGGCAAAGAAAGAGAAAAGTGGGGCTTTTTGTTATTGTTTTCCAAATAGATGTTTTGACCTCCCTCTAAAAGCATGACTTCATCATCAACGTAATTGGGAGGAGAGATGCCAGGGTTAATTGTTTATTAAGTATCCTACAGTTTCTCCTCCAGGGGAAAACCAGAATTTCACAGCATGCTGTAGGGAAAGATTAAAAAAAAGAACATGATCGCTCTGCTTCCCCAGGGCCCCCCAAATCAGTCCCAGGCCATGTGGTCATCCGTCTTCAAAGGCCTGTTTGTACATTGAGACTCGGGAGCAGCGCGAGATGCAGCAGGGAAGACGCCACAGGTTTTCTTTGAAAACCCTGAGGGTCACTCAGCTTGTGCCTTCGTTATTTTTAAAATCAACTTTCCTGTTTCAAGATAAAATGCCGTCAGTGCTGCTTCAGCGGCTGTTCCATTCTGAAGTTGCAGCCCAGAAAGGTGGCCGCATGTGGGGCTGGAGCAGGTGGAGGTGCCTCCCTGCATGCATGTGGCGTCTTCCATGGCCGCCCCCCTACAGCCAGGTGAGCCCCAGGAAAGGCTCCACAGCGGATGGGGGCGTCGGCACCTCCATTCACTCTCGATGTTTTTCAGCAGAGGTGGGCAGGTGGTAAAATGACTTCACGACTCTGAGCATTCATATTTACTTCTGAGCGTTGGTGGGTGATGACTTGGGATGCTTTGCAGCCATGACCGTCCAGTTCTTTCCCTGCCCACTGCCACTGTCCTGGGTCCAGTCTCCCTTACTCCCGCCTGGACAGCTGAAACATCCAGCGATCTCCGCTTCAGTCTGATCTGGCATCCCCAGTGCACACACCCCAGTCAGCAGCACCCAGAGCTCATCTCCTGACACACAAAATCAAGACCCCTCTCTTCCTGCTGAATTCCCCCGACAGGCCTGCCACACCCCGAGTCGTGTCCCCAATTGTCCCGCCACCCTGCCACCCCTGTGTGTTGAGCCTGCAGTGCCCCAAGCTCATTCTAACATCCCTCTTGCAGTCACTTCTTTCAAGAAATACTAAGTACTGGATGCTTTAGGTAACGGGAACATTTTTAAAGGACAGGTGCAGGTAGGAATGAAAGTGAGCAGGCAGGCAGGCAGGAGGGGGGAGTAGGAAGCAGCATTTTTATTTCTTTTATTTAGTTGTGCATTTTGGTGGTTTCCTCCAGCTGAGATGCGGACCCAGGTCCTGGGATGTATATAGACTTCACTCAGCCAGAGGCGGCAAACCCAACTGCTACTCCATCTGGGCTTGCTGAGATAAAGCTTATGTATTTGCTTCTCTTCAATGGGGCGGCCAGTTATGAATAAGCTGATCTGTGGACCATGGTGGCAGCGCATCCTTGAGTACGTGTGTGAGTGTGGATCTCAGTGGTGAGGCGTCAACGGGGCTTCTGAAGAAGGTGCTCTTGGAGCAGAGATCCTAAGGGGCTGGAGACTCTTCTTGTTTGCTTGCTGTGAACCCAACCTACCCCAGCCGTACCCCAGTCGGTGCCCACCTCTCCATCTCCAGTGTACAGAACGGGCCCAGCACATGGTAGGGGTGCAGTAGACATTTGTTGTTAAGCAAAGCAGGTGTGGGGAGCTGAGATGTAGAGATGAACTTTGGGGAGAGTCTAGTCTTCGTCATTATTGTCTAAACTAGAGCAGAGTGGAGGGCTGCCGTGCAGGACACCCCAGAGGAAAGCAAGTCCCACCTTCCTCCTAATGCGCCCCTGCTGCTGGCTCAGTCCTGGGAGGGGCTCTCTTGAGGAAACCGCGACGGTGGCCACGACGCATTTACATGGAAGTTTCTGGCAAGGCAGGGTTTCCTAAGAGGAGGTGAGGTGCTGGAGAATCATCGTTTATGAGAGGGTGAAGGTGGCTGCGGGCATGAGGGGAGCCGACAAGGGGAGGGGGCGGCAGACGTCAGCCTGCAGAGACCTGCCGGTGCTTTCGGCCTGAGCTGCTGAGCACACAGATGAGTGGTCCTAACTCTTAGCTGTGTCTGCTCACCAACCAGGAGACCCTGCGAAGTCATTTGCTTGCTGGTCTTGTTGAAGAACAATGGTTCTGATTTGCTAAAACAGGAGGAAGACTTTGCTCCCGACTGTGGCAATAGGAGAGCGAGAGGGAGCTCCACTCGGGCACAATCAGGCCAGTTGGGCATTTACAGCCCAGGTCTGTGTCACCCTCCCCTTCCTGCTCTGATAAAAGGGGACAGCGGTGGCAGGGTCGCCCATCCACGGCCCCCGGTGAAGTTAAGTCAGCTGAAGTCACGGGGAGGACCCTGTGTTGCAGACTAAAGGTGAGGGGCTCACAGCACTGTGCCTTCGTGCTTTGCAAGCCTGCAACTCCCACCTCAGTGCACTTCTGCTCCGAGGACGCTGTCCTCCTCCTCCATGTCTGCGTCCTGTTTCATTCTTGCTGCCTCGTAGGCACTAAGAGATCCCGGCAGCCGGCAGCCAATGTGAGCAGGAAGAGGGAGCCGATGGTGGGGGGACTCCCATTTAGGAAGCAGCTCTGGAGGGAGGCTGTAGACAGGGATACATCCTGATTTTCTGGGGACCAAGACACAGTATTTCAGAGAAGGCACTCTTTTCTCACAGAGAGTTGGCTTGAAGAACGGGGAACAGAGGGTTTCTTGGGGTGACTGGCTAATCCTGGGGGTGGGGGAACCAAGTTATAATCCCACTTGCCATCATACCTCAAAGTCAATAGGAGATAAATAGTTAAGTGTAAAAATCCTAAGTAAAATATAAGTGACTATATATATAATCTTGAGAGATAGTTAGTAAGCGTGACTTAGGGGTAAAACAAGCTCATTAGTCGGTTTGATTAGCTGCAAAACTTGCCTCCCTCAGAGAGGTGCAAATGCTGATTGTTAAAAAAAAAAAAACACCTTGCAGCATCTATTCCAAAGACCATATTCTTCAGAGATAAGAAGCACTACTAACTATTTAAAAAAAAAAATACTAGAAGAGAAAAATGGTCACAAAAGAAGACATCGTTAATGGCAAACGGAGGGAATCAGACATGTAATGAAAAGTTGGGAGCACATTTATTCAGAAGATTTTGCAGGAATTTGAAACTCTTGCAATGACAGTAACACCATGATTTAACAGTGCATGTAAATTCTAAGATACTTGTAAGAAAGGTCATCCTGTAAGTGTGTGTAAACAAGGATACGTTCTTTCGAGAAGTTAGGCTTTAATGCAAAGATAGAAATGAGTCAGGGTGTGCGCTGGCGGCCTGGTGAAATGGCCACCAGGCAGAGTCCACGTACATCCCAAGTCCCAGTTCAAGGCCCAGGCATGGGGGCAGAGGGAACAACCAAGATGAACAACTAAATAAAAATAAAGTGTTTCTTCCTCCTCTCTCTTCCTGCCTGCACCTTTTCTTAACAAAAAAAGTCAGATTTAGCACTTTCGTACCAATTAAGCATCTCCTCACTTCTTATTTGTTCTTAAACTGAAGATAAAAAAAAAGTGACTTTTCACTCCATCTTCTCAGAGGTGATACAAACTTTGGCCTGGCTTTTTAAAGAAATGCACACGCACATCCCATGCCAGAGCAAACGGACGGTTGCCGGTGTGTTTGCACTATCCTGGGCTCTGACCCACGAGCTGGGTGTGCCAGGAAAAGAGGTTTGGCTCTGATCTTTATCACTGTAGCTCTGAGCCCTGTGAGTGGGAGGGCTCAGGACTCCTGCACCGGTGTTTGCTGCAGGACCATCGCCCTGGCCTGGCGTAAACAGATGTGTGGTCGCAGGCGCACTTGTCTCAGGAGGAAAACAGGATGGGAAAGCAAAGGCAGGAATACATGACTTGAATCTCGCCATCCGCGGGAGAGGATGTCACATGTTGGCTGGAAACTGGGCAGCTGGCTCCTAGGAACTCTTCACCCAGGAAAGTCTTCAGCCCAAGTAAGAAGAGGGACAATTGAGGATCTCTTGTTCAAGATCAACTTTCCCAGGGAGCAAAAAGAAAGCCATGCCAGTGAGACAAAAAGACATGCATCTTAATCATGAATGTCTTTCTTAAAATGCCCTTTGTCTATTCAGAGCGATTCTAGTCCTTAGCTCTGTGAGCCCAGAGTGGAGGAAAACAAGAAGGCATTTTTATCAAGTTACGCTTTCAATGAACTGAACTTTCTATGAAAGAATTCAAACCAGCTTCCTTCAGCACGTATGTTTTTTTAAGCAGAGCTGGTTTTGTTTTTTTGTTTTTTGTTTTTAAGTTAGATACTGTATAAGTGATCTTGCTCAACAGCTCCAGAAAACATATTTAAATGGATGGCTTATGCACTGTGCTCTCTCCGGCAGAGGAAGAAAAGAAAATGGGATGCTTAGATCAGTAATAAGGACTACTCGCTTGGCAAAGGGATATTTCTGCTTAAGCCTGATAAATGCACACAGCATTTGCCTTCACCACAGTCATAAATCCTCGTGGGGGCTGAACACCACCCCCACTCCCACCCTAGCAAACAGCCAGGAGGGGATGCAAACCGTTTGCACGTGTTGAAGAGCTCAGTTATTGCTAACTGATGAAAGGCTCTCCCGCCCAGTGAAAAAGAAATATATGCGCTCAGCAGGCTCATCCACAGCCATCCATCTGCTGCTTGGATTAGGACTCTGGATGCAAAGAGAAGACTCACTGAATACACAAATTTACTCTAGAGGCTTTCTCTTTCTCTGCATCAGCAAAGGCGTTAGAATCAAATATTTATTAGCTGTGTCTTTGACTGGGCTGTCTAAATCTAGAGAAAAATAGGTATATGAAGGCAGGATGTTCTTGCTAAGTTGAGCTCTGCCTAGATGCAAATGCCTGCTTTTGAATGACGCAAAGATGTCTTCAAGGCTCCCCGCCCTCTGTCTCCTGGTTTGCCTCTGCTTGTATGTTTTGCGCCTGTATTTAGTCATGGAAATTGCAGAGCCAATCTCTGAGTCTGAGGAAGGAACCCAGGGCCAATGAGTCAGATTTTTAAGTCATGAAAAGGGTCATTTGATGAGTGGAGATGATGCTCAGGCTTGGTCATGATTAGTTTAGATGATCGTGGGTGCGGGTTGAAGAAGAGGCCATGTTGTCTTGCTCTCTCTCATCCCCTGCTCCTTGGGAAACCTTTCCCGTTGACGCAGTAGGGTCTTTCATCCAATGTTAATGCAGAAAAACTAAGGGCCATGGGATCTTTGTTAGCATAGCTCTGAGCACTAACCCTGAAGTGTTTTACTAGCCCCCCGCTATAGACGTGATGCCAACTATAAAACAAGGAGTTGAACTCAAGGTGATCTGCAGATAACAGACCAAGTGATCAGAGCCAATGATTTTCATCATTCAAACAGACAGCAGCCTCAAAATTTTGCATGGCGAGTGATCTTGGTTTTAAAAAGGTGGACATTCTGGCGCGTGCTGCTAAAGCAGCGGTTACATCAATCGCCTCCGAAGGAGCAAGTCCCATACACTTGGGTTGGGTCCTGGACCTGGGAGGAAGTATCCAGTGTGAACAACTAGATAAGAAAATAAAATAAAGATGCTTCTTCTCTCTTCCTGCTTGCCTCCGACCAGCCTTCATTCCTTCCTGCCTGCACCTTTCCTTTAGAAAAAAAAAAAAGTTGGACATTCCGCTTTGGGACATTCTGATTTAGGAGGTTTGAAGTAGAGCCTGCAAACTGTTATTTTTAGAAATCTTGCCAGGTGACCAATTTAGAATTTTTCTAGGTTGAATCTGCTTCAGTATGGGAAAGCAAAGGTATATAGCTCCCATGTAACTCACCTTTGTGGGAGAGCAGGGAGGGAATGACACCTTTTGTGTTTTCGAGTTCTTTTTTGCAGACCATTAGATGTTCCAGAGGTGTGGCCAGGACTGTGGTTCGCGGTAAGCCAGATGATGACCACCACAAAAACATCCCACCAAAGCCATGGACAGAAAGGGCTCTGACTGTAGCTGGCCAGTCAGGCCTACCCACATCATTTCCACTTTAAGCCTTGACTTTGTCTTTTTCTTTCAGCCAGCACGGCCCTGCCAGAGGATGACATGAGTCCAGGTGTAGAAGATGGTCTGGTGACCCAACATGTAGATGACATGACGACACATGGTGCCATTGAGGATCTCAGTGAGTCTACTAGTTTGACAGCGCTGGTGAGTATTCCAGAAAGAGAAGTTTGCTTTGTAGACATGCAAGAATGTAGACAGATAATGGGTAGAAAAAATTTATCTGAATTTTATTTTTGAATACCTATCTCTACACTACAGAGGAATCATTTTGTGACTTGAAATAGAGCTACCTCCTCTTTCAGTCATTTCACAAGTAGCCGGGATGCCTGTCACAGGTGATTTGACAGATGATTTACCAGGGCTTCTCAAACGGTCACGGAAGTAGGTTTTAAAATGTCCAGTCTGTTAGAGCTCAGTTTTCACTGCAGTAAAAATCGGGGTCAAAGTTGGTAAAGATATGTGTTATCAATATCCTGTCTCGCTGTGCACTGTCGCAAACACAGACTAGAACTGCTCCACGGGCCACGCTGCTATGACGGACCACGTGGAATTGCAGTGGACACGTTCCCGGCCTCACGAGCTCACATGTGTCTCCAGCACCTTTCAGGCGCAGGGGGCCGCTGAGGACGTTTAAAAGCCAATCCTTTGCCCCTTGATTAGTTAGTAACATGGAGCAGAGTCTGCTGCCCACCTCTGCCCTCCTTTTCCCACTGTCTCCCTCATTTCCCCTGTCCCTGCCTTGTTGGCCTTTCTGATCTTCGAACTCATTCCAGTTTAGGTTTTTGTGTTCTCTGGTTAGAACACTCCCCAATCTTTTCCATGGCCTACTTTTTCTCATGATCGTCAAGTTCAAATGTTATCTCGAAGAAGTCTCCAGTGCAGTCCTGCCCTCATCGCCCCCATGTCCCTGGAGGAGTTACTTTCTAGTCTTGAGGTGAGGGAAACACCCACCGATTTGGCCCACCAACTGTTAAGTAAATTGATTTCTTGGAACACAGCCATGCCTAGTTAGCTGAAAAGGATCTGCAGCTATTTTCACAGGAAAAGAGCAGGGCTGAGTACGTAGTGGCCTGCGAATCTGAAACTACCTTCTGCAGAAAGTTTGCCGGTCCCTGGCCTACTCCATGACTTGAGCTTATATTTTCTTCAAAGCACTTGACCATCATCCAGAATTGCCATTTTTGTTGGCTTATATGTTAAATGCTCGTACTCGGCTACCCCGCCCCAGAATACAGACTTTAAGAGGGCAGGAACTATACTACACACGTTATGTCCTCGGGTTAGACCACGTACACTGCGTAATGAGTACTCAGTATTTTTATTGTTATTCCCCAAAATGACTTATGTACCATTTTTAAGTGTATGGTTCCACAGCGTTAGTTGACCTTGTTATGAAACCGGTCTTGGGTAGATCTGGCGAGGTAGCGGTTTGGTCAGTGAAAGTCCACATGCATAACGAGGACCCAGGTTTGCGTCCCGGGACCTGGGGGACAATCCAAATGAACAATTAAATGAAATAGATGAAGTGCTTCCTCCTGCTCTCTCTTCCTGCCCGCCTGCCTCTGCTCACCTTCATTCATGTCTGCACCTTTCCCTTAAATATAAATAAATAAAATAAAATAAAATAGGTCTCCAGAATGTATTCTTTGTGCAAGTGTAAAACTTTTAGACCCATTAAGCAACTCACCATTTTCTCCTGCCTCCAGCTCCTGACAACGACCTCTCTACGTTCTAGCTCCGTGTTGATTACTCCAACGCCTCATCTAAGTGGACTCGTATAGTGTTTGTCTTTTGGTGACTGACTTATTTCACAAAACATACGGTCTTCATTGTTCATCCATGTTGTCACATGGGACAGAATGTCCTTCCAGGGATCTGTCGAGGGGCTTTTGTGTTGCTTCAGGCAAACTCTCGGCTGCTGTGAACAGGCGGGTGCAATGTCTTTTCCGATGTTGCTTCCAGTTTTTTCAGGTCAGCACCCAGAAGTGGGCTTGCTAGACCCCAGGTGGTTTCATTTTTAATAATTTTGAGGAACCTCCATCCTCTTTTCCATAGTAGTTGTACCATTTTAGAATCCCACCAGCTATACAGAGTGGTTCTAGTTACTTCATATCCTTGTCAGCACATTATTTTCTGTTCTGTCGACAGCAGCCATTCTAATCAGTGTGACGCAGTCATCTCGTGGGGTTGGTTTCCGTTTCTTTGATGACTAATGATACCAAGATCTTTCATATGCTTGTCAGTCACCGCATAACATCTTTGGTGAAATGCTATGCAAGGCCTTTGTCGTTTTGTAAGTCTTTTTGAATAGAAGGAAAGGCTTAATTGCATTCAAACATAGGTGGTCTCACAGAAAAGAAGTGAAAACCTCATTTGCCCATTTTTTAATCAGGTCATCTGAACTTTTTTTATAATACAGTCATTAAGAAATACTGTTATTTCATGAAGCTCTTTATATATTTATATATATATTTATTATATAAAAAGGAATATATATATATTATATATAAAAAGGAAAGGTGCAGACAGGAATGAAGGTGAGCAGGCAGGAAGAGGGAGGAGGAAGCACTTTATTTAGTCGTCCATGTTTGTTGTTGCCACCAGTCCTGGGACACGAACCTGGGACCTTGGGCTGTCTGTGGACCGTGCCCAACCACTGCTCCACCAGGGTGTGCCAGGTCCTCAGTTTTTTTTTGAGTTGTGGGAGATCTTCATAGCCTTATCCAGCACAGGACTTGAGAATATTCTCTCCCGTTGGCATGGGTTGCGTTTTTACTATGTCGACTCAGCATAATTGTTGACTGCTGCTTTGGCATGAGCACTGCAGTTCTTAGAACCACTTTCAGATCTTGTCTCTTGCTTATTCACTGTGTGAGTTTGGACATATTATCTAATCTCTAAGCTTTGTTGACTGTAGGACTAAATAATAGCATCTGCTTGCGGGGTTGTTAGGGGTAAAGGAGACGATATTTAAAGGTCCCAGCACACAATAAGCTTTCAGAAAAGGCTTGCTGCTACTTGGGGAGAGAGGGGAGAGCATTCGTGCATCCATACAATGTACTGTTTGCCCAATAATTTTTATATTGCAGTGAAAAAGTTTGAAGTTCAAGGGAGAGAAAGAATTCAAACCCAATATTTTCTAAAAAATTCAAACACTAGGAAGTGAGCATATCAAACACTTAGGATTCATTCTGGAGAAGATTTAGTTTTGTTTTGTTTTTTCCCATCTTATTATTTGTGTCTATTTTTTTTTAAGGAAAGGTGTAGGCAGAAATGAAGGTGAGCAGAGGCAAGCAGGCAGGAAGAGAGGAGGGAGCATTTTATTTCTTTTTATTTAGTTGTTTATCTTGGTGGTTGCATCCCTGGCCCTGGGATGGGAACCCCAGTCCTTGGGATGTATGTGGTCTGTGCTCAGCTGGAGGAGGCAGACCCAACCGCTCCTCCACTAGGGCTCACTTCTTGTTTCTTTGTGTTTGTTTTCTTGCTTCTACTTTATGTCAGCATCATGTAATTTATATGATTTATGCTCCCTAAAGTCCTCTTCTTATTTTAAGACAGAGTATAGGTTTTATTTTCTGTTTTGCCTCCTGTTCATCTCCAATAGGTGCCGGCAGGTACAGAGACTGTAACACACATAGAGGATCTGCCGACTACCGTGAGCACAGCCCGTGCCCAAGAGGAAAGCCGGGGCATCACCACCCCGAGCGGGGCACCGAGTCTCTCCACGGGTAAGAAAGCCAGTCGCCACAAGACGAGTTGAGCTTCTTTGCACAGTCGGGGCATTCGGAAAAATCCGTGAATAAATGTGGTATCAGTAGGGTACCTATTAGAATGCAAGAGCAAGTTCTGAACCAAGCTTTATATGGCAGGTTCAGAGTTTGGTTTATTGGGCTACTAAACACAGTTCTCTCCCTCAAATGACAAGCGGTGATAACACCCCCCCAGGGCTAGTGGCGCCCGCCGCGTGGCTGACCCTAACGCTGCATCAGGACTTTGTGCTGACACCTCAGAGCACAAAACTCAGCCAAACTATGTAACTCGTAATAGATTCTGTACAACTATTTCCATCATATATTGAGTTCATCTCTATGCACACACGGTAAGAATCTATGGTGCGCCTGGTGGAGTAGTGCTTAGGTCAGCTGCCTCCCAAGGAGCGCAGTCCACATACATCCCCAGGACCCAGGATCATGTCGAGGTCAGGAGGGAACAACCAATGAGAACAACTAAATAAAAATCAAATAAAATGCATCTCCCTCCTCTCTCTTCCTGCCTGCCTGCCTGCCTATTCGCCTTCATTCCTGCCTGCAGTTGGCATCTGCATAAGCACCGCAGAGGCACTTTGAGTCTTCGCCGTTATTATGAGACTTAGCCCATCACTGATAAAAATGGGGAAAAGCCGTGGCCCTTACAAGTCAGCAGTGCAAAGAAATAGCCTAAAGCAGTGGTTCTTCAAACCAGCGGTGCATCTGAACACCAAAAAGTTATTTTTCATTGTTCCACACATTTCTGGGTCCAGTAGCCAGTCTGGGTTTATTAAACTCCAGCACTTTGGTGTGCCCTGGGGGAGTAATGGTTAGGTCAACCGCCTCCAAAGGCGCTCAGTCCCATGTCCATCCCAGGGGTCCGCGTTCGCATTCCAGGTCAGCTAAATTAAAATAAATAAATAAGTAAAAATGTTTCTTCCTCTCTTCCTGCCTGTCTCTGCTTGTCTTCATGCCCGTGTGAGCCTTTCCTTTCAAAACAAAACACGACAAAACTCTGGCAATTTCTGAGGATTTTGACATGCTTCCTCTGTGTGCCTCCTTATCATGACAACATTATTCACAAGCCCTAAAAGGTGGAATCATTGACATTCGAATGGATAAACAAAATGTGCTATGTACACAGAAGGGAATTGTAGGCGGCCTTTAAAATCCTGACACGTATCACAGCGTGGCTGAACCTTGAGGACATTGTACGGAGGGAGCCTACCGGTCACCAAAGACCAGTGCTGTGTGACCCCTCTTAGAAGAGGCTCACGGCAGATTCTTAGAGACAGAAAGAGAATGGCGGGTGCCCGGTGCTGGAGTGAGGGGTGGGCTTTTGTTTAAAAACTGACCGAGTGTCAGCTTTCGAGATGAGAAGAATTCTGCAGAATGATGATGGCAGTGGCAGTACAGGAATGTGCTTAAAAGCAAAGGAAAAGGCAAAGGTGCAGGCAGGAAGAGAGAGGAAGAAGTGCTGTGTTTATTCGGTTGTTCATCATTGATTGCTTCCCCGGCCCCAGGTCTTGAACCGGGGACCTTGGGATGTGTGTGGACGGCGCCTGGTTGAACCGGTGGGCCACCAGAGTGCACCCGGAATGTATTTAACACCACTGAAGTGTATACTTAAAAATGGTGAAGATACTAGATGCTGTGTTATGCGTCTTTTTCCACAACAGAAAAACAAAGCTATATGAAGGACTTCGAAACCAAAGTCCAATGGCCACTCCAAGATGCGACAAAAATGGTTAACATTTAAAAGTTCAGAGAACCAAATAGGGCTAACCAAGGGGAGAATTTTGAATACAATTGGTCATTAGAAAGCATTTCAAAATTTGGCAGAGTTGATCATTTGTAACATGAATTGAAGCTAATTAACAGCTTGAAATGGAGCCTAGTAAATGAAGTGTTCTTTCTGCTGACCAGGATACTTTTTCTAGTCCCTAAACATTTTCTTCCTCTGTTGTCTGGAAAATGCTCTTGAGTATTCTTCTGTCCTGTCCCCTGCCTCACCATGTCACAAAATAGTGTGGCTGATGGTCATACGTCACACACCAGTGTCCCAAGAAGTTTTCACACGAGAGTTAGAGTGTGATGATAAGAACTTTATTTATTTACTTATTTTTAAAGGACAGGTGCAGGCAGGAAGGAAGGTGAGCAGAGTCAGGCAGGCAGGAAGAGAGAGGAGGAAGCAGCATTTTATTTCGTTGCTCTTGGAACTTTGATGCGTATGCGGACTGTGCCCAACGACTACTCCATCAGGGTTTCCTACACATTGGATTTTTTTAAGAGTCAGTTTTATGAGAACAGCAGATGTCTTTTCCGTGAAGCATGCAAGTGTAATGTTCACATGTGTGGCACGTTTTCATGATCAGTCAGTGCAACTGGGAGGGAATGAGGGTGGAGAGGACTGGTCAGCAAAGTTTAATGACCCTTCCACACACTTTATTTCTGGTGATTAATTTCCCCTACAAAAAGTGTTGTGTTGATACCAACATCAGCTAAGCCCACCGTCCGCACCCACCATGTTAGGCTATGCTAAGCAACCTATTGGACTGTCACCACTGATAGTTGGCAGCCAGGGATGTCATTTTCAGAGTTGATTCAGTGACAGACCTCAGCTTGAGCTGTGATCATGCTGCAGAGCCCCGGGCCTGACTCGCACAGGGAGAGCTGGGCTCAGGGACCCCACCCTGGGATGCCCTTTTTTGGAGAGAACCTTAGTGCACCAGGGGATGGCTGCTTTCAACCCATCTTTAGAAAAAGTTTGAATCTTATACATGATGGTTGGCTGATGCTGCCTCTGCTTCAGAGAGCTGTTGGATAGCTGTGGATTTTGCAAGTTGTCAGCTATGGTGCTGGGGAGGCGCCTCAGATTCACTTGTCTTCATCATCTTATTGGAGCAAGACATTGTGCCTTTTTTCTTCATCTGAAAACTGGGTAAACATCTATCACCCAGAAGAGTTAAGGACCCTATAGACCAAGAGGTTAATGAGAACAGCAAAGTTAAAAATAAGTTTTTTTAATGTAAATAGGAATTATGTAAAATTACCTGCATGAAACTCACAATTTGATTACTTTTGGGAAAGCAGGACTTGAAAGTTAACTTACCCACGTCTTAGGTAAATGAGACTCTTCATCGCAACCATGGGATTTAGGTTTGGCAGCAGATAGAAATCCTAAAATCTGGATTTTGCTACTTAAAGCAGAAAATTGCTCTCACTAGGTGAGTCGCAATCTTGCCACAACCTCCAAAGCTAGAGAATGGATCCGAAGTGAAAATACTTCAAAACAGGCCTTATCGTAGTGGGTGAGTTTTCCAAGAAGGCAAGAAGAGAGAGCAGAAGACACATCTTTTTATTTAGTTGTTCACACTGGTTGCTTCCCCCCGGCCCAGGACTCCAGCCCAGTGGTATGTGACTGATCTTCAGAGGTAATTGACCCAACTACTACTCCACCAGGACGTGTCATTTGTTGTTCTAACTTCTGAAACTTTCTGATCATTTATTTAAGATCTCTGTTTCCTTGACTCTGCTCTTGAAAGCAGAGGAGATAAAAGTAATATACAGAGAAGCACTGTGGACCCAGAGGTGTGCAAAAGTTTCCATAATAATAGTTTGGAAGACAGGATCATGTCAGAACATGCTTTGAAATCTCCTGATTTAATTTATTTAAGAAATTACCCTCCTTGCCTGTGTTTTGCTACCTTCTACTTAGGGTAAATTCATCTTTTGCCAATTGTTAAAATTAGAGCTATTAAACTAATTCTGTATCATTATGTATCTGTCTTTACAGAGCACCTAGATGAAGAGTCAGAGACAACGGTTGAGAAAGGCAGGCAAGATTTTAGCATCAAAATATTCTTACGGGAGTTTTAACAAAGGCTTTCTTTGAACCTAATCTTTGTGATGAATTACGCTCTTTTCAACACAAGTAGACTCCAGGACCCTCTGAGAGTAGAGGTTCAAACCTCTTTCAAGAAAGAAAAGGAAATCGCATTTGAAAATAAGCAAACGACAAATGAGTCCTCACTTAATGATAGCGATAGACAAGGCCATGACATCGAGTTTATTTCTACTTCGAGTGAAAATAGGCACTCATTTAATAGCCTTACACAAATCATTAACGGTGAAGTCAATCAGCACGAGTGGCTTACTTAATAGACCCTGAGACCCAGAAATCTTTCCACTCGTAACATGGGGTTGGAATGGCCCAGTGTTTCTCTTCTGCTCTGCCCCCTCCCCCTGGATACAAGGAGAAACAAGCAACATCATTAGTTACGACACTGGGGCAGTAGCGACACATTTTATTGAAAGTGTGTGGTTTGGAGCTCATGTGTGTTCTTTTCACCCCTCACTCAGATGGCTTAGCGACGGTGACGCTGGTAGGAATCATAGTTGGGGTCTTACTCGCCATTGGATTCATCGGTGGGATCATCTTTGTGGTTGTGCGGAAAATGTCAGGAAGGTTCTCGTAAGTAGATGTCTCACCTCGTCACCAATGGGCCTAGGTTTGGCGGCAGGTAGAAACCTATGTGGTATGTCAAGGAAGGCTGTCATTCCTAGAGCTCAAATGCTGGAATAATGAAAGCCTGAATACGGGCCATAAGTACCACATCTACAGTTTCTCCAGGAGAACAGGTGTCGACTTGGGCCTTCTAGAGTTCCAAGAAGAGTCAGAGTAGAGATGGCTTTTCAGTTGACGTCCGTTGAGCGCAGGCCAAATTTGACCACTTGTGTTACTTCTCCACCTCACTGAACCTGAGCGACAATCCCAACCATGCTTTAACTAGGTACTTAGTCACCCAATTCACCATCATCTGAAATAGGTGGCTCCCAGGAGACCCCAGTGGGCAGAGCCAGGGCCCCCATTCAGATGAGGAATCCTCTGGTGATGTGTCTTCTCCATTAGAGCCCTCCCCTCGCACACACCCACACATGTAGTGTGCTCCTAGCATCAACTATTGATGCGGGAAAGGAATTCTCTTTATGAACAACCTGAATTAAGAATGCAAAGCATTCCAATTCATAGCTAGAGGAAAGCTTCCTCTTTATCTCTGTTGGGGAGTTGACGTGATTGGGAAGGAGTGAGAAGATAAACTATACCATTGTCCAGTTGAGGGACACAATTCGCGAGATAGCCACAGATTTCTGTGTTTGGAAATGCCTGCGAATCTGACCTTGGGTGTGTGAGTGAGGGTCAGACATGGCGGAGGAATGAAGTGAGGAGAGGAGAATGATGGGTCCCAGAACTCGAAGATTTAGACAAAAGGACAATAGGAGCGATGACTCACCGGACTGACATTCACCGTGTCAATAAGAGAAGGGACAGTCCCCTTTCTCTTTTGTTTTCACAGGCCCTGAAGAGTTGAAGAAATGTGCCCTCTGCCAACGTGTTTCACAAAGAGAGTTTCCAACAGCATCCCTGATCCCGCAACACGTGGGAGAAGATGACCCGTGGAAATGCCTGTCGACTCCATCCATGGTGATCCCTCTACTGGCCCGAAGGAAAGAGAAGTCTAAAGACTTGTTCCTCTGAGTCTTTGTCTTTTGAAAAAAAAAAAATTCTTTTTTAAATGGAAATTTTGTAAAAGATGACTTAAAAGACCACCTCGCCAAGAAAATAGAGCCAGACTATGTAAAGTGATTTGTAACTAAGAGAGTATAATTCAGTGTTAGACTCTGTGACCATGTCTTTGCTCTGACCAGTCTGTTATTGTTCAAATGCAAAGAAATGTGAAAATATTTATGCCAGTGTCATCCTTGGGTCGTGTGCTCCGTCAGTAAATGGCATCAGCATTTTGCAATTCGTCGTCTGTTGAAATGTACACATTCCAATTTCATGTGGCCTATTTGGAAAAGCCTCTAAACTTAGATGATGCATAGGCAGCAGCTGTCTTTCGCTACTCCTGAGAAATCGTGTCAAAGGCTTCCATGTTAGACCAAAAACAGGAGGTCTATGCCACGGAGAAAACATTTAGTTTCTCACAACAAAGCACTAGACAGTCTTCTAGGCTTGCTTTTAACACCTTTCCAGGGACAGCTTGATGACTCAGATTTGTTCTCACCGGAAACAGAACCAGAGACAGAATCTAACTCTGCGTGCCTCTGGCCTAGCATGCTTGCGCTCACTCAATTTTGCCGCAGAGGAAAGACACAGGAAGCCGAAGTGACCTCGTAAAACATGAATTTGGTAAAAGCAGCTGGATTGACAGGCTTGGTTTTAGAATAAAAGGTATTCCCAGGCCTCGTGATCTACCACCTATTTCTGTGGGTTTCCAACAGAAAAGGCGGAAAGAAAGGAGCCTAAGCCTTCAGTCCGCGGTGGCGCCCTGCACCTCCGAATTCTTTTTTCCTAAACAAGAAGTTTGTACACTGAGCAGGTGCGCGGGCCTGGCTGTGGTTGTGCAATTCTGGTATTCTCCAAACACGAGTGAGTTCACAGAACAGGAAAAAGTAAAATCTCTGTTGGAAAGCACCGTCCGATCCTCCCGTTTTTTTAATAGTCACGTGCGGGTGTTATCTTGTGTAGCCCCAGTCCAGCTGGTCTACCAGCCCAGGTTCCATATTGGAATAGCAGCTGATGTAAGAAGGGAATTTATGGCACGTGCCCTGGTGGAGTAGCGGTTGGGTCGGCCGCCTCCAAAGGAGCGTAGGCCACACCCTCCTGGGTTGGAGTCCTGGGCCCAGGGGGAAGCAAGCAGTGTGAACGAGTGAATTAAAATGAAATAAAATGCTGCTTCCTCCTCTCTCTCCCTGCCTGTCTGCCTACTTGCTTTCATTCCTGCCTGCACTTTTCCTTTAGAAAAAAAAGGGGTGGGGGTTGGTTTAGAAGTCATGTGAGCTTCGGTATTCCTGTTTCATCCCTCGGCTGTCTAAACAGGATTTCATGATGTCCATCTCCTCTTCCCTAGCCTTTCCTTTTTCCCTCACTGAAAAGCAGCAGCCCCAACCCAAGTCAGACACTGGCCCCACCGCCTGCTGGGACAGGACTGTGGGTCTCTCTGTCACATCTGTGTTGTACTCAATACGTTGTAGACATGTTGTAAAATAAAACTGATGATGGCATCGAACAAGGAGTCAGAGCTCTGACTGGAAGTCTCAGTCAAGTCTGGGTCACACTTCAGACCATCTCCAGAGAAGATTATGCATTATGCAAACATCTGTCTTGATTCGATTGGGAGGGAAATATAAATGGTGGCAGAAAGAGCCTCCGTGGGAAAAGCACAGCTACCTGTCCTTAGCGCTCCGTCGCCTAGGGAGGGAGGCGGAGGTCAAGCAGAGAAACCGAAGAAGACCCCGTGTGGTGGGGAGGTGGGGCCGGCGCCCCCTCTGGCCCTCGGTTCCCAGAGGCTCAGCCAGGATCACCTGGCTCCTGATTGTCCCTGAGAGAGGAGCCAGGTGAGAAAGCAGCCCCACCTGCCTCTGTCGTCCTTCAGGGAACCCGACGTGGCTTGTAGCTATGACCACGTCAGAAGAGAAAGTAATCCCGTGAGCGTGTTCCCCATGCCTACAGGCCTGAGCAGCATGTCACCCCGAATTCCCTTGACTGGTCTGCCTGGTCTGGGGACTGCAGTGACCGGCACTCTATCTCTGTCCCTCTGTCCCTCTCTGCTCCTCTCCCCACACCTGGTCGGCTCCAGAGGGAGTCCAATGCCACCCCCTGAGTCTCCTCCCTGGTCACCCTGTCCCCCCTCATGAAAGAGAACCCTGAGCATGTGCCCTCCTCATGACAAAGCTCTTGCGAAATCAGGACGTGGATTTGGCAGGTGTCAGGCATCCCCGGAGCCCCTTTCGCAAGTGGTCGTGTGCCCTGGCGAAGACCAGGCTGGTGTCCCATTCTCCTTCACTGCTGTCGTTTTTCACAGGCATCTAACTTCAGAGCTCCCATGAGGTAAAGAATCCCATTTCTAGCAGTAAACGCGCCACAGCCTCTGTGACAGACAGACAGACAACAGCCCTCCTGTGCCCAGTGGAAATGTGTGTTCTCTTTCCCGTCAACCGCAGGGGACTCTGGGGCACGAGTGTAGCTGGCCAGGGGCACTGCCTGCTGAAGGAGACCGCTCACTGCTCTTCCGTTGGAGGCGGAGGTGTCTGGGGCGGCGCTGCCTTAGGAAAGCCTTGATTTTTAGCCTCTTATTTTCATCTTGCAGCCCCGGAGCACCCCTTGAAAAGCAGGCCTCTCTTCTGCCTCCTGCACCCTTTCATGAACAGGAAAAGAAGAAGTGACACCATGCCTGGCTGTCTCCATCTGTGTTTTAACGCATGCTCACTGAGTCGTCGGGACACCGGGCTACTTGGGCCAAAGCTCCGAGGGGGAAGGACGCATGCTCCAATATTAGCAATTTTTTGCACATTAAAGAATGTCACCCCGAGAAAAGTAGATATGCCGGGACACGTTGCCACTGCTTGGGAGCCTGAGAGGCCTGGACACTCCCCGAAAGGCTGTGCCACTCCTTGTCCTGAAGTTTCCGGTCAGGCCTGTCTCATGGATCCGAGGTTTCAATTTAGTAAGTATGTGCCCCAGTTAATGGGAAGCAATGGCAGGATTAACTTAAAATCTTGGAGCAGGAGAGTGACCCATGGGGGTGAAGAACGTGAACTTTTTGATGGGGAGACCCAGCACACCTGGGGCTGACATATCCGTCTGACAAAGGAAAGTGCCAGCCGGGACAACTCCGGCATCCGTCCTTGGCACCAGGCCTCAGGCTGGGGGCCATTTCATCTGCTACCATCGCTGAGCACCAGGTTCTGTGTGTGTCTGCATCCAAGGGCTCAGGGCTGGATGATGGTCCCCTACAGGTTCCCAGCATCTTGTTCCTCCCACGTTTTTCTTTCCACCCCCTCTCTCCCACCTCCACCTCTAACTTCCCACGGATGTGACTCTTGAAGGAAACAACCACATGCCAGTCACGTAAAAGGGTGTTTCTGCAGTGGAACCCCCTGAGGATGCCGCCGATGAGGTGGTCGCAAATATGCGTTCCAAGAACCCAGAACACTTAGAGTGAGTGCCCAGTGTGTCACCTCGGGAAGGTGCAAGAATGTCCTCACGGGAGTAAACGTGTGACTTCCCTTTGCTCCTCACTCCTGGCCCTCCGGATTTCCAGGGAGGAGGCATTTGGGTTGAAAGAGAATGTCTGGTGGGCATTTGTCCAGCTGGACCCAGGGACAAAAGACACTCAGATTGACATGACGTTTGAGTTGCTGGAGACACCCTCTGTGGAACAGGGCTTATCTGTTCACTCATGCATGTACGTCTTTATTTCTTTCTTCATTCATTAACACTTACGGTCAGGCAATGTTCTGGGCACTGAGGAGTGAAACCAGCCAGGACCCTGCCTCTTGGAGCTTCCATTCTAGTATGGGCAACAGACTGCCTCCAAAGTAAGTAAACCATGAGCAGGTGGAGAATTCGGGTGGTCCAGGCAATGAGACCCACACAGCAGGGAAAGGAGGAGGAATCACAGGGTGGAGGACCGAGGCACTGAGTTGGGTGGCCCCTGAGATTTGAGCTCTGTTCCTGAAGAGGAGAGGGGCCAAGCCAACTAGGCTCTGGGGAAAAGCCTTCCCGACAAAGGGAACATCAGGTCTGTGGGAGGAGAGCTGGTGTGGCATGTTTTGAGGATGGCTGGAAGCTCAGAGGGCGGGAGCAGAGGGAGCACGAGGAAATAAAGCCAGAGAGGCAGGCGTCCTTGCCAATAGAGAGCTTTCAGAAGGCAGTGAGCAGAGCAGTGACATCATCTGATTTACATTTGGAAAACAACAGTCTTGCTCTGGTTGGGACTGGTCATTTAAAAAATCTAGTGTGATAAGCAAAAAAAAAAAAAATGGTGACTGAGATCAGGAGGAGAGCAGTGGAGGTGATAAGAGGTGGTCTTGTTCTGGTTATATTTTTAAGAAAATCAGCAGAGTTATCTGATGGACAGGGCATAAGAAAAACAGAATTCCAGATGACCCCCGGGCTTCAGACCTGAGCACAGGGAAAGTGAGGCTGACGTCAACCAATCAGGGAAGGCTGTGGGCGCTGCTGGTTTGGGGAGGAAGAGTTCTGTGTTGGCCACGTAGATTTTGACATGTCTACTGGAGATCTGGGTGGGGCGTCAAGCAGGCAGCTGGGCCTGTGAGTGCAGAGCTTGACTGGGAGGTCGGGCTGGAGACATGATTTGGGAGTTGTCAAATTATGTCCAACACCATGACGCTGATGAGCTCACCAAGGACAAGAGCATAACTAGAAAACAACAAGGCCAAGATCTGAGCAGTAGTGGCCTTCATGCTTAATGCAAAGGAGTCAGCAGAGGAGTCTTCTGGATCAGATCCCTCTCCGCACTAGTCATTTCCTCTTGCTCTCTTCTATACCATCTAACAATCTTCTGATGAATCATTTTTCCCTCCAGGTAACTTTATGCTGGGGTGCCAGGTAGTGGACACACATCGTCCCATCACTGTCAAAAAATTAAAATAAAATTCATTTATTTGAAAATTCCCAAACTGATATTTGGGGTTGTAAGTCAGTTTCTTATGAGTTTGACTCTAGAACCAGCTCAATGCCTGCAAATAGGATTTCAGAAGTCTAAACCTGAGGACCAGAGCTTGTGGGAATGATACCCACGTCAAATTACCACTGCTCCATGGAGTACCCAGCTCTGCCCACCAGACAGCTCTTCTCTGTGAGTGTCATCTCTTCTGACTCTGATCACATCCCCACCCCGTTGATGGCCTTCTCCACACCATCTTCCCTCCCTTGTTTACCTGCCATGCTGCTGTTTGCTTGCCCTTCCTGGCTTCCCACCTGCTTTTCTGCTCTTCAATTCACCGGCTCCTGGCAAGCCTCCCTCATGCTCTCTCTTCTCTGTAACCTCATCGGGTCCCATAGCTTCAACCAGCAGAAGCTCCAGAGGGCAGGAGTCTGTTGGAGTCTCTGCTACATCCTTAGTCCCAGGACCAGTGCTTGGCACATAGCAAGTAAGCAATTCCCTCACCCTTGACATCTTCGCCGACACCCTTCTGCGTCAGATCCTTAAGCCAAACCTTATGACCATTGGTGAGTTAAACACCCACCTTCAATAGCTCCCACTCCAATTTGCTCTGTGTTCTGCCACTGGGGTCTTCTAACATCTCTGCACATGCTACCACCGTTTTCTAAAAATGTTCCAGTAACTTTCGACAGACTAACTTCATGTTCAGGGCTTCTCCATTTTCTCATGGGACTGACATGGAATGTGTGCATCCAGCGTGTGAGTGGGGAGAGCATGTTCTAGGCCCAGGATGTGGTGGCTGTAGGGCCAGTCTTGCCCACTCCCAACGTGGAGGAAACAGCTTAGGAATGATTTTGTGTCATCAGACTTTTCTGATTGCCAAGCACAAGACTCAGATGACCTCATGCCATACTATGTCTCTTAATGAAATGTGAAAACTAGCGGGGAGAAGCCCTATGGAACCCCCAAGTGGTGACAGGGCTCGGTCACAAGGAGCCGAGAATGTTCTACACAGTGCTGGATTCTAGATTGTCACAACATCTTTGTCGCTGTGCTGGACAGTTTCCATGTGTCTCTGAGTCTATTCTATTTTCCCCACCTGGTTCTGTGACCTGGGGGCTGACCTGAATGGACTGTGCCGACCCGCTTCTCTTTCTCTCTGGCTTCTGATTGGGTTTGACTGATGGGAGGCACTGAAGGTAAGTGACACAAGGGAAGCAGAAGAAACAGGGGGGCGTATTTATTCTGCCAGCTCCCTCCCTGCCAGGCTGCTTGCTGCTGGTGATCAGGTCTCTCTGTGAAAATCCACTGCTTCTGGGGAAGGGCCCCTCCGACAGCCACAGCCCTGGCCAGTTCCGTTAGCCAGTCCCTCCTCCTGCCCTTTCAGGACTGAAGGTGTTGCTAGCCCCAGGGCCCCACGTCCCATGCTGTGCTTGAGAAACTGGCCCTTCCTTCGACTCTTCCCTGTCACTCTTTTGATGGTGTCCTGTGTTTCCTGCAGGGACACTGCACGGCACAGTGACATGGCCTTTTTGATGTCCAATATTAGGGTGAGTTAACTCTTTCTTTACTTTGGGGCTCCTCCCACTGCTGACCAACAAACTCAGTCTCTGCTCTGAGCCTCTATTCTCTCTTGGCTTCGGCTCATTATAACTCCCACCAATTCACAGCTCACATCACACACGGGCCAGCGTTGCTCCTGGGTGTTTCCCCCTGAGTGAAGTCTCTCTGCATTGGCTTCGGCCACCGCTGCGCTGGACTGATTCACATCGTCTCTCCAAGTCTTATGATGTCCAAGGAAGCCCTCTCTGCCAGACTCCTGCACCATGGTCTTTACTGGTCTGAAGTTCCTGTGCCAGGCCGCCAGAGTGACCTCCGGCCACTGGGGCCACCCCAACCCGAGTCCTGACCCTTTTCCTTGTGGGCAGGGGCCGGTTCTGGAATGAAGAGCATGGGAAATACTGTTTCTGAGCCTTCCTGTTTTTACATGAAGAATGTGGAAAAGAATATCTGCATCAATAGGGCTGTGCTCAGCCTTAAAATAAATAGTATTTAGTGCCTGCCTGAAAGCCCAGTAACTACTCAATAATTCACTGCAGTGATTCCAATGACTAGGTCTTACTTCTATTATAACCTCATTTGCTCTCCAACATCCCTGTGTAGTAGGCAAGACAGAGATTATCCCCAATTTGCAGATGAAGAAACTGAGGTTCTAACCATTGTCTAATTAAAATGGCAGTTACAAAATGCCCAAAGCATGACTGGACTCTCTGGCTCCTTTGTTTAGGATACAGCTTTTAAAACTAATTATCTCCCTTTGAGCTCATCAAGAGTGCCTACTGATGGCAGTTTTTTTCCAGCGAAAACTAAGAAATTTACTTTCTCATTATGAAATACTTTAAATGTACAGAATAATACAGAGAGTAACAACCAAGCTCTGCATTTCCACTATTCAGTGTTTGCAAATCCTAACCCTTTCTCATATTTTCTAGATCGATTATTTTTAAGAAATCAAAACTTGCACTAATTCTCTCCTGGGGCCCCTCCTGACATCAGGTCCTTCTTTCTCTCCTTCCAGAGGGACCAGTGTTAGGAATCAGGTGCATTTTATTGTGGACACGGGCATGTCTTCATGACTCTTAGGTCATACAGATGAGCCCATCATCAAGAGATAGCTTTGTTGTACACACTTTCAACTTTCATATCAATGACAGTATAACTTTCTCCACTCACATTATTCTGTGAGATTTCTCCTCCTGGAGGCATGGAGCTCGCTGTGTCTATTCTCCTGGCATCAGCTATTCGACCAGTCAGCCCGTCATTCTCTCGTCCTTTTTAGAGTCAGTGGGTAATTGGGATGTTTCTAAAATCATAGATGCCCAACAATATTGTGACAAATAGGGTCAGAGTGAAAAACTTTCCATTTGTTTTCTAGAGAGGAGGATTGTGTCCCTTAAGAAAAATAAAAGTGAAAGCGAGCTAACTTTTAGAAATTTAAACATTTGGATTTGGCTAGGAATTACTTGGCCTGTTTCTTAAAAGTTTAGCATTCATAGAAAGGTCTAAGTTTATTGGATTTAAATGCAATAATTTCACAAAAACCCTTTGTCTCTATTCATCTGTTTGTTTTCAGATGACCACCTGGTGACTTTATTCTATATTGTTCTATATGAAAACATTTGCGAAACAGATGCTCATTATTTCTTTCCAGAATGATAGAAATGGCTCATATACATTCCATGCAAACATTTTTGGATCTGGTTCATTGTTTCTAGAAAAAAATACAACAGTGAATTTCAAAATCAGTGCTCTTATTCAAAGCACAAGAGATTGAGTCAGATGTTGGAAGAGATTTTCTGAAATTTAGAAGAAAAAGAATTTAAATATGGAACACTGACTCTGCAGAAAAGTCCTGCTGGTGGTCCAGAGACTAAAATATTTAGGGGAAGATGCCAAAAATGGATTGAAATTAAAAAAAAAAAATTGCTAGGCAGACAAAATTAAACATTTTTTTTCTTAAATAAGAAATAGGCTGGATGTCTCCACATTTCATTTCATCAACATCACTTTCAGAAAGCAACTGGAGATTACCCTACCTGTGGTGGGTTGAACTGGGACCCCAAAATATATGCCCAAGTCCACCCCTATGGTGGTGACCTTGTTTGGAAAAGAAAGGGGGAGGGGGGAGGTTTGAAGATGTAATTTAAGGTCTAAGGATGCAAACATCCAGGATTAACTGGGTTGATCCTAAAGTCAATAACAAGGGTTCTTATAAGAAATAAACATGGGCAGAAGAGGAGGACCAGGAGTGAGGTCATCTGAAGACAGAAACAGATCCAAGTGATGGGGCCACAAGACAAGAAATGCCTGGAGCCACCGGAATTTGGAAGAAGATGGAACGTTCTGCTAGAGCCTTCCAAGGAAGATGTGTCTCTGAAGATGTGGGATCGTTCGAATTATTAGCATAATTTCATCTCATTGTTAACATCTATGTCACCGTGCCTGGGTCCCCAGAGATACTCAGTGAGTATTTGTTGAATGCTCATTCACAGATGTTGGAATTTTATTTTTGTGCGGACTGCGGACTGTGGACTCCTCAAAGTCATTCCAGACTTGTGGCCTCCAGAACTGTGAGAAAAAAAATTCCTGCTGTTTCTAGTCACCCAGCATGTGGCAGTTGGTCACTGCTGCTCTCGGAAACCAACGACCCCCCCCACACCCAGTCATCCTCCATGAGGGCAGCTCCGCACTGCCCATCCAGCCACCCCAGATGGAAAGCAACACTGACCTCTTCAACTCTGACCTTGAGCCATTGCCTTGATGCATCCAAACAATGGACTGGCAGCCACTGTGCTTCCTTTCGGACACACAGATGTTGCTAGACCCTCCCATGTGGTCATTCCGATTTTTCACTCATGCTGGAGGAATCACTGGTGAAAGAAATGTGACCTCGAACAATAGGCAAAGCCAACCTTTGCATGACAAGTGGAACTCAAGGCCGAGCCAGCCACACCCCTCATGCTGACTAACCCTGAAAGCCCTCCCTTACTCAACACTCGCCTTGAGGGGTCCTTCATGCTTTCACAGAATTAAATCACCATGTCTAGGAGGGAGCATTCAACAAATACTCACTGGGCATCAGGGGAGTCCCTTGGAGCCACAGGGGAGCTTTGCTTGAATGCAGTCTGACAGGTGCCACTCGAATTCGGCAACCACAGAGCCTCAGGGCAAGGTGGGAGCAGATGGCTCCCATCCCAGCACACAGGGTGACCCAGAGCTCAGGTGTGGGGACAGCACAGCAGCTCTCTGAAGGGCAGGTGAATGGTGGGTGCTCCTGGCATGAGCCCCTCCCTTGTCTGCTGTGTGCACCCCACTCCTCCAGGAGAGAGTGCCGTGGGGAGCGGGAGAGAGGTTCTGGGGAGCAGAGCTTACTTTGCTAGCTTTGGGGTCGGAATGCACTCATACCTGACAGCCAAGAGCTCAGAATTGCGATACTCTTATTTCCCACGGCTCCAAGAGGCCAGCACCGAGCAAAACACAAACTTCCACAGCTGTGCTAACCGAGGGCCAAGGTGAGACGCGTGGGCAACTGGACATAGGAGAGGCCTGGCTCCCTCTCCTCAGGGTTTATCACGGGTGCCGGACGCAATCGCAACGTAAGCACTGATTTCTTTCTTTCTTTCTAGGAAAGGCGCAGGCAGGAATGAAGGCGAGGAGGCAGGCAGAGAGAGGAGGAAGAAGCGTTCGATTTATTTTTAGTGAGTCCTTCCTCTGGGTTGTTTCTTGCGGGCCCCAGGGTGTGACCCCGGGTCCTTGGGATGTACGTGAACTGGGCAGGGCCAGCTGGAGGCGGCTGGCCTACCTGCTGCTCCACCAGGGTACAGCTGACCACTTTTGATTCCTAACAGCAAAAATCTGTGAGCAGTGACTCACTCCCAATGTAGTATTAGGTTGAACCTTGGGAAACTGGCTTTATTTTTATTTTTTTGTAAGTGAACAATTTAAAAACAGGCACATCCTGGTGAAACAGCATCTGGGCAGAGTCCACTCGTGTCCCGAGGTCCTGGGTTTGTCTCCCAGGGCTGGCGGGGAACAACTGGGATAAACAACTAAATAAAATCAATAGAAATGCTTCTCCCTCCTCTCCCTGCCTGCCGGCCTCTGCTCTCCTTTATCCCTGCCTGTACCTTTCCTTTAAAAATAAGAGTAGCCCAGTGTAACCCTGTACAGCTCAATACACGTTTATAAAATGGATATGCGTGGACCTGTGCACATTTGCGTATTGAATATGACAGAGGCTTGATGTCTTTCTTCTCTGAAGATACAGACGCAATAGAAAGAATTGCTCCCAGGTCTCCGCGAAGGTGATGGCTCCGTGCCCTCTAACTTGCAGGCTGCTCTAGATGAACGTGCTCCCTAGGTCCTCCGACACGGAAGAAGGGGTGCTTGGGGAGACTCTGAAAAGTGGATGGAGTCACCAAGGCAGAGGGGGGTCCCCCAGTGGAGTAAGACAGCAGAACCAGATCCCAGAAGAAGAGGTGGGGAGAAGCAGCTGTGAATCAAGGGACCGTGGGGACTGGCTCTTTGTGCAGCCAGGGCCGGCCGGCCACCGCCATACACACGGCCCCATTTGTGTCCTCTTCGGCTCAACCAGACGGTGCGCTGTCCTCTGGAAAACTTGGTCCTGCAGGATAGTTAGCGATTCAGTTTGCTTTCTGCATACCATGTTCTTCAACTCACTTTAAGAAACTAAAGGCATGAGGAAAGGAATCTGTGTCTAGATATGGTGGGTTCAAGGGTGACCCCCAAGTCCGAGAACCTGGAATGCGATGTTACTTGGAACAAGGGTCTACAGGTGTCGTTAACTTCAGGATCTGGAGACGAGCTCTCCCTTGGTTGCTCAAGTGAGTCCTGAATCTGGTAAATGTCCCAGAAGACACAGCAGAGGAGACGTCATGACAGAAGAGCGGGAGGCAGTGTGAGCAAGGGGACAGTGGTCGGGGGGCTGTGGCCAGGAGCCACCAGCCAGCGGCTGGGAGGGGCAGAGCACAATTCTCCTGAGAGCCCGTGAAGGCTGTGCTGTCCTGCAGCACCTCAGCTTGGGACTTGTGGCCTCCAGATGGTGAGGGGACTCTCTCTGTTGTACAAGCCACCCCTGTTGGCGGGATCTTGTTATCAACCAAGCAATATGCTCGGCAAATGTCCTTCAACTCCTGGAGCTGGGATCTTCGCCCTGGGCACATTAACGTAAAACTGATGGGGGGAGAGAGGCATCACCAAAGAGCCCCCAAATCACCCCCGCGGGGCCTCCCCATACCATCCTCGTAGCATGACATGCCAGGCTCTCAGCAAGGCCTGCTGTCTGACCCCAGGGCCCCCACGCAGAGCCTATTTACGAGGGGAAAGATTTGCTCACCGGTCCGGCCATCCTCAGTGACCTGAGCCCTGAAACTGACTCCCGGTGAGTCCCAGCCCTTCCAGGGTCATCAGATAAAGGGCTGCCTCTGAGAGTAAGCAGATGAGAACATGCAACCTGGGGTCCACCCAGAGGAGGCGCCCACAGTGACAAAGGTATGAGTCACAGCCGGGCCGGAGCCCACTCAGTCACTCAAGCCCACATGGCACCAGTGTGTGTCTGCGTCTGTGGAGCCAGGCACTGCCCCAAACCCACAGACCCCTCTCGGTCCAAAACAGCGGTGGGTTGGGGGGGAGGTACAAAGATCTCTATTCAGCTTCCTCGCTTGTTTTTCTGGCGAGGAAAGCAACACTTACTCCCACCCTGCCCTCCGGCCGCCATCCCGGGCAAATCAAATTGAGGGCATTCTAAGGAGCCAGGCCTTCTAGCTGAGATGCTTCCTGGGGTGAATATCCAAGGTCCTGCGGGGCCACCCCATCACTCTGGCTGGAAGACTCCAGTCCTGGCACAGAGTCGAAAGGAGCAGGGGAGGAGGACTGGTGACTGCTGTCTAATGGGTGGGTGGAGCCTCTGCATTCAGTAAAGGGGTGACCTGCTTTGAGCGCTTGCCCCCCTTGCAGCTCTTGAAACAGAAAAATCTCAGCACACTGAATGCATTCTTGATAGAGGCCATGGAAACCACAGACCTTCTGAAAAGAAAGCCCCAGTGTCTCCGAGAGCTTCAGGCTTACTTCCCAGTACCTGGAGGGAACCCGCTGCTGCCTGCATGGTCTTTGTTTTGGGTTAAAAGTGGAGGAACATTCGGCGCCAGATCGGACTCTAACACCCTCTCCTGTGTTCAAATTCCCCTTGGGTGATGGAAACTGAGCCAGCAACAGAAACAGCTGGAAATGGTCCTAATCATCAGAGAGCGAGTGTCCCTGGGCTGGGAATGCAATTGTGCGACACATTTTCTGAAGTTCTTAGAAGGCCGCACGAATTGAAACTTCTTTATTCCTCTTTTCAGCCACCCCCTCCTCCTCCAAGCATCGCCCATGCCCTGTCCCAGTCCTGTCCCAGGCCCTGTCCCAGGTTGAGACAGACACTGAGTCCCAGCAAGCCCTGGGCCCCATATATCGCTCCTCTCCTTGTCTCAAAGCTCCACCCACATGTCACCAATGTCTCCCCTACACCCTGCAGGTTTCATCCTCAGCAACCAACCAGGAGTGAATGCTGTTATTATTCCTGCTTCACAGAAGGGAAACTGGGCAGAGAATTGATTGACTTGCCGAGAGACACTCAGTGCTGAGATTGGAGCTCTTACAGGATCTGTCGTCCCCCGGGGGAAGCCTTCCCAGCCCCCTAGACTAGATCAGGACCCCCTTTCATAGACCATCAGTATCAGCGTCCTCCTTCACCCTAATAATCATCTGGTAGTTATTTCATGTCCATCTCTACTGGGCGGCAAAATCCTGTGCTGTCTTCCTCCAGCTGATGGACCCCGTTACTCCGGACAGGAGGCCCCAAGTTCAACGCCAAGTCTCGGTGGGACTGCTCCACCTGGAAAGTCTAGAGAAGGATCTGTCTCTAATCTCTTCCAGTTTCTGGGTGGGTGTCTCTGGGCTGTTGTGGGGACTGGGAAGACAGACCGTGATCAAATGATAATCCCTATGCGGGGTAGCTGGGTAAGAGCAAAGCAGGAAGAGGAGATAAAAATATATGGCAGGGACATGAAAACTAGAACCCAAACTAATATTTGCACGAATCAACCTTCCTAAATTTGTCAGATGACTTTTAACATAACCTATGATTGATGCTAATTTGTCTTCAAAGCAAACACAGTTTTCTTCCCTCTGACGGTGTGTACAGGAAATGGAAACTCGATCACTCCTTCCCCTGAGCTGTTGCTCTGGAAAATTACAACATTTCATGCCCTTGCATGGTCAATAGCTGTTTGTTTGCATGCCGAGGCAATGCCATGAGGAAGTCCATTAGCGCTGTATTTAAAGAACTTGACAGGTAACAGGCAATCACAAAAGCACCCAGCCTGGCTGTCAAAGCGGGCAGAGGGTCATCAAGGTCGTTCTGCAGGGCTCAGCTGACTCCCCGCTCCTTGGTGATCATCTGCAGATGCTGAGAATCGCGTCACAGGGTGAGCGCCCTTCTCATTGGCCACAGACCCATCCGTGATGAGATACTGCCTCTCTCTGGTCGTCATCGCCGTGCGAACTTGGCATTCATAATGAGAGTGGACAATCCGTGGCTGACGCCCAGCCTCCATCCATAAGCAAGCTAAGTCACACAGGGATCTCATTCCCCTTTCCAGTGATTGATTTAGAGCAGGCATGGGGACAAGTCTCCACTACTGAGAAGACATTGGAGGTTCACTGAGATGGAAATCCCTGGACAAGGCACTGCATCGCCGACGCTCATTTCTTTACCCGTATGTTCCTTAACAAGCTGTCCGGAAGGTTACAACTGATTCCCAATGAGGACCAAGGTGAGAAAGTTGTGTGTCCTCCCCCACCTCACTCCCTGTCTGTGTGGATTTTTCCAGGTTCCCCAGTTTCCTCCCACACCTCCAATATATGTGAGATTCACTGGCGTGTCTCCGTTGTCCCCATCAGAGTGAGTGTGGGTGTGATGTCCCTGCTCTGGAAGGGCGTCCTGTCCAGGCTGGTTCCGTTTGTGTCCTAAGCTGAGGAATAGGATTTGGCCACCCTCGAACCTGAAGTGGAGTAATTGGGTTAGAAAATGAATGAATAAATAGAGAAGTTATTGCTGAATGATAGAAATTTGGGTTCTTTATTTAGGAGTTTGGTGATATCTTTATGACCAGAAATCTGCCATGGAAACTGTTTATCTCAATTAGCAGGAGGTCAAATTGGTTTCCTTAGACATTTCACTTAAAGTCACACTTCCCGAGAACCTATGGAAGATGGTCAGTGAAGATGTATATGGAGAAAATCCAGCCTCCACAGATTGATGGGAAAAGGTAGAGCCTCTGAAAGGGTTTTGAGGATTCCTCAGGAATTCTTGGGGCACACCCTCTGGGGTGCCCTAGCATCCAGAAACCTTGTTGCCTGATCAATCCAGAAGCAAGTTATTGTGTTTCTGAGGCATCCTTCAGACAGAGGAAAGATGGCAGATCCAGGTGCAGAAAAGCAGCTTTTTTCTTTTTCTAAACCACCCGTGAACATGCTCACATGATGTCTTTTGGCATAAAACATGCCTTCGACATTAATGCCCATGAGCCTAATGGGCAATGCATGTGTTCAGCGGGCAGCGGAGCGAGGGAGTCTCAGGATCTGAGCTGGAAGGAAACCTAGAATTTTCCTCTAGCCCCAGGCTCCATCTTGCAGCCGGTGTTCTACCTTGCACCTCTCCACGAGATGGTGCGTTCAGAGATGAGACAGAACTGGGAGCACCCACACTCGGTCTCTCACACCCTTCACCGACTTACCACAGTCACCCATTCATTTTTGTCACAACCCGTCTCTTTGTACTTGTATTCCCAGTCCAGTGTTTTCCATGCCTGGCATTCCGTTTCCGAGTCCGCCATACGATCACCTTCCTTGCATGTGCCTAGACTGAAGAAACCTTCCTTCTGGGAATGAACACACCGAATGGCTTGGTTTTGCAAAGCCTCGCTGAGCGGCCAAAGTGCGTCTAGGAGCTGTCAGACTCGTGCTTAAATGCACTGTTTGCCTCAGACTGTTGGGTTAAAGGCAAGGAAGATTTCAAGATAAAAAGGTCCTTCGGTGTGTAATGAAGTCACAGCAGCTCACCTGGTCTGGAGAGCCTCTGACCCCGTCTTCACATGCACCTCTTATGTGACCTGCCTGCGAAGGTCACTGTCAGCCACCTCGATGATCATAGGTCTTATGCAGAATGACCTATGGACCCTCTGAAATCTTTGCTTTTTCAGGAAAGGTTCAGGCAGACCAGCAGGCAGGGAGAGAGGAGAAAGAAGATTTTTATTTTAATTCTTTATCTTGGTTGCTTCTCAGCCCCAGGGGTGGAAGCGGGGTCCTTGGGATGTACACAGACTGTGCTTGGCCAGAGGCAGAGGACCAAACCACCACTCCCTCTGGGGTGCTGATCATCTGAAATCTTATTGACAAAGTGCCTCAATGATTAGTTTGTTTTTTACATTTTATTTACAAATATTCTTACTGCAAAGTCACAGTAAACAGGATGATTAACGCCCATAAACCCACTCCTCCAATTTAGCAGTTTCAATGTTTTGATTTTGTCCTTTTTGTTTAATCATTTTTGACCCCTTTCTCCTTCCCTTCCTTCTTCTCTTTTATTTTTCTTTGGTAATTTCCAGCATGTCCTTCGCAGCCTGTCATTTCACCTTAAAACACTTCTGTAGATATTTCTGAAGTAGAAGGTCATTTTTATAATATCATCTAAAATAAATAAGAAATCCCTTATTTAAGAATGATTAGTTAGTTTATGCTTGAATTTCCCCACTCATTGCATTTGATTATAATGGCTCTTAAACCTTGTTTCCTTTCTTTCTTCTTTTTTTTAAGGGAAAGATACAGGCGGGAATGAAGGTGAGTAGGCAGACAGACAGGGAGAAGAGGAAGAAGCACCTTTATTTATTTTATTGAGTTATTCATCTTGGTTGTCCTCACCATCTCAGGGACATGAACCTGGGACCTTGGGATGCATGTGGACTACTCTACCCCTGCTCCACCAGGGCGTGACTTTAGTTTGTCTCTTGTCTCTCCTATAAACTAAAAGTTTCATTAGGTCTAATGGACTGATTACATTCTTTGGCAGGAATACATCATATGTGAACTTTGTATGGTATTCTATGTATAGGTGTGCTTTCTGTCCGGTGGCCTTCAAAAGCACATGCACTGATTGTCCTACATTTAGTGATGCTGAGATTGGTTGATGGGTCAGGTGATGGCTGTCTGGTCCCTCCATTGTCAATTTCCTTGTCAACCAATCTCCATTAGTCTTTGTATCAATTTAATCTCTGGACCACTTAAACAATTTGATGTTGAAAGTGATAATTTTCTGCCTTTAAAAATATCTGCTCTTCCTTCTAAACTTATTAGCTGGAAAAAATAACTTTTCTTCACTCAGCAGGGGTTATTTAGTAACCTAGAAATTCAGTTCATGGTGAACAAGCAAGATCAGTGTTTAATTCTTTCCTCTTAGTTACCAAGTTTCAAAGTAAAGATTTTGTCTTGGCTATCAGGCTACAAAATACCACAGACTGGGTGGCTGGGACAGCAGATATTTGTTATTCACAGTTCTGGAGGCTAGGAATTCCAAGATGAAGGTGCCAGCAGCTTCACCATCTGCTGAGGGCCCTCTTCCGTGTTGATAAATGACCGCCATCTTGCTATGTCTTCACATGGTGGGAGAGAGAGCTCCAGACCCTTTTCTTATAAAGACAATGATCCTATCATGGACTCCACACTCAACACCTCATGCAAACTTAAGTTTTTCCTGAAGACCCCCACCTCCATAACCTTCCCATTGGGTGTTAGGGTTTCAACATATGAATGGGGTGTGGGGGGGTGGATGACAAACATTCAATCCTTAACCAGTGGTGCCTTAATGACCAAGTAGTTCCTTTAACAGTGCCCAGTGATTCGGGGGGGTGAGGGGGGCGGCTGCTATTCTACTCCTTTCTCTCCTTCTCTCTTCCTCTTGTTCCGCTTATTACTGTGAACTCATTTTTACATATTTATTATATGTTGATCAATTACAATCATTATTCATTTTGATGCTTAAATCATTCCATCGCAGACCATGGGTGCCTCACACATTGGGTTTTGGCATGACTCCATTAGTCCTTGATTGATTTTTTTGCTTTCTGAGATGCTTAAATCATTCCATCGCAGACCATGGGTGCCTCACACATTGGGTTTTGGCATGACTCCATTAGTCCTTGATTGATTTTTTTGCTTTCTGAATGCCCCAGGATCAACTTATATAATTTCTGCTTCCAATTTAGATTTAGTCATTTTTCTAGGAAGCCCTGTTTGTTTTTGTTTGTTGGGTTTGTTCATTGCTATTGAGTTGCTATTGCTTCTGTTAATTGATATAGAAAACACATAATTTTCAAAAAGAAGTAAGCTACAGTATTCATAGTGACATTTCTTCTTCAAATTTAATCATTGGGTTTTCTCTTAACATCTTTAATTTTATATTTGTGTGTCTTTTCTGTTATGCTAAAAATCTTCACTCCTAACAATACTTTTTATTGCTGCAATGACTTTAACCTAAAATGCACATATGATTTCAAAATGGCAATGCCCACCTTGCTCCTGAGAGAATGACTATTGACAGAAGTTTAAGTTTTCCTTGAAGTTCTTTCTGACCTTAGAATGTTCTACTAATGAAGTATGAACCAAACGTTGCTTCCAAAAGTAATTTGCAGTAGGTCTTTTACCTTTCTGCATGATATCAGTTTGATATATGAGTTAGTACTTGTATTGATCTGTTTTCAAAATTTAAGGAACACTTTTTTCACCCTCCTTGGGATTTGACTTTCTCTTTTGAAGATGGTGATGCCAAAATCAAAGCTTTGTGGCAAGATACATTCAGAGAAGATCTCATTTCCATTCTGGCTTCTGCCTTTCATTCCCTCTTCTTCCCAATATTTCTCCCACTGGCTTATGTTTTTTTGTATTTCCTTTTGGGAATATGAGAACTGTAGACACTGTCTTGTAGGTGGTATTTTCTCTTCTTTTACCAATATAACCTTAATCTCATTCCATGTAAATAGAGAGTGTTCCTACTTTTTATGCTCCATTGTGCTTCAGTGTATGGATTTTCATGATTTATTTTTGATGCATTTTGGGGTCACTTCCAATTTTTTAGCATTACAAATAATATTGCAACAAATAGCTTATAAATATGTCACTTTGCTTGAAAATGTACTACGTGGATAGAGTCACTACAAGGATAGAGTCCTACAAATAAAATACGAGAATTCCTGTTTGCCCCACACCCTCAACTATAGTGTTTGATGTCGAAGTTTTGAATTCTATCGATGATACGGGGAAAATAGTATCTCACATAATTTTCTCACTTTCCTCATTATGACTGAGACTGAGCATTTTTTCATATCTTTGAGGATCATTTTCTTTTGTAACTTTATCCATCAAAACCAGAAAACCAGTCTTCTCAAATATTAGGTGCAAGCTAGATAAATTATTTTACTTGTGTATTTTTTCAAAGGAAATGTGCATGTTGGAATGAAGGCAAGTAGACAGGCAGGCAGGGAGAGAAAGAAAAAAGCATTTAAATTTTATTTTCATTCAGTTATTCAAATTGGTTGCTTCCCCAGGACCCAGGACACGAACCCGGATCCCTGGGAGGTACGTGGACTGCACCCTCTAGAGGCGGCTAACCTAACTGTTACTTCCTCAGGCACTATCTAGATAAATTCTTTATTATGTAAGCTGAAAATACTATACCCAGCCTATTATTTGTCTTTGGCTTTCTCTTATAATATTTCACCATTTAAAATATTTTTGTTTGTTGGTGATTGAATTCACAACTTTTCTATCACTTCTTTATTTTAAGTCATAATTGAGAAGGTTTTTCATCGCTCCTAAATCACCAAAGAGTTCACCTATGTTTTTCCTGGTTCATATATGTATATATTCATTAATAAAATAAAGATCTTTGATGCATTCGGAAATTAACTTGACATACTATATGAGTGACAGATGGAGTTTTTTCCAAACATCTACATGATTGGCTGTGTTTTTGACTCAAGTGGTTGAAATGATTGCTGTTCTGTTTCACAGGATATTCTCAGTTCAACTTGCAAATTTTCAGCACCTTGCCATGAATAGGTTAACACTTGAGAATATTCTTAAAACTACGTCGATTTTATGGAAAATAGCTGGTGCCTTCTTTTTGCCTGTTGTTAGGATTCTCTGACTACACCACTCATATCTCAATATCAGTGTAATGCATAATGCTGTACAGGAAACCATGAAGAATAAACTATTCTTGTCAGTGGAGCTGGGAAAGCTCCTGTCTGTTTCCCTTCAATTTCCAAGGCAATATTAAATACAGATATAAATGGGGGTGGGTGGGAGAAACTAGCTTGTGCTATTTCCACAGGGGCTTATCTGTGTCACAAACTATTGGCCCTGAAAACACTTTCTTACACTCGGGAGCTCTTTCCTGGGTCCCCAAAGGCGAAATCACTCTGCTTGACTTTATAAATGTCAGGATTTTAGATAAATTCATTCAGAATATTGCAGATAATGTTTCTGACTAGTTTCCAGGGCTTTAAAAGCAGAATTTATATGGACAACAGATAATAAAATAAAATGCATTTGGTGAAAATTTCTTCATTTTTGAAGGGTGATGAATACATCAACCTCAAACAGAGCTGGAATTGACAGCATATATTTTTTAGTAATGTGTGAAGCTATTCTTCTGTGTGTTTTCGTCCTAAAATCTGCTCTTTCTCATTGAGGATAACAGAAGTAGTGAACAGATAGCAGGACTTGAACTTGTATTCTTTTGTTTTTCTAGTAACCGAGAGACTTGTTTTCACCAGTAATGGTGAAAGAGTCCACATTTGAAGAGAGACTCTCAGTGACCTGTGTAAGTTTCATCAGCCTGAGAAAGAAATGAAATTTCACCTTAACTTAATTCATACTATACTACAGTCAACCAACCAGATGTGGAATTCAAATCATGCAAATGTTATTTGATACCCTTAAACCGTTCACTAAAAATGTCAATCATTTTATCAATCAGCCTTAGTAGTGGGGAAGAAAGGTAATGCCATAAAAATGTCATCATAGTAGAGAAGAATCAATAAAGCAGAAGTTATTTCTTTTCAAATATAAATGACAAACCTCTGAATTAAAAAAAGACAGAGATAGAATTCACAATAACCAATAACAGGAATGAGAAAAGGGATAAGTATCATAGACATTAAATAGAAAATAAGATCTGATAACCAATGGGGAAATAATACATTTGAACATTTAAACTAAGTGAACAAATCCTTGTAAAACTTACTTAGCGAAACAGATTCATGACAAATAGAATACCTGCAAATCTCTACAACAAACTGAAGAAATTGAATTAGTAGTAACATTTTTAATTAGAATTCCAGATTCGAATGTTTCTACTTTTTACTTTCACCAAACATACATACAGTCAAGTGTAAATCATACAGTGCTCAAATCTCTCTCTCTCTCTCCTTTCTCTCTCTCTCTCTCTCTCTCTCTCTCTCTCTCTCTCTCTCTCACACACACACACACACACGCACACACACACACACACTTTTTCAGAAAAGAATTTCCCCAATTCCATTTTGTGAGGCTGATATAACCTTAATATTATACCCAGCAGAGGTAGCCAAAGAGGTAAAGCAAAAACAGCCAGTCTCACCCAAGGACATACCGGCAAAAATTCGTTTAATGACACTAACAAATCAGACCCAACATAAAACTGATAAGATGTGATAATCAATCTGAGTTTATACCAGGAATGCCTGATCAATTTAAAAAAATAAAATAATGTGATTCACCAATTCATAAATAAAATAATGTGATTCACAAATGCAGAAAGTATACAAGACACATCCTATGATGTTGGTTCAATAGATGCAAAAAAGCGGTTGATGACATTCAACATCTAGTCATGATGAAGATTAGCAGATTAAAACCTACAGCAAAAACATTAATGGTGAAATTGTGAAAGAAAGCTCTTCCTTTCCTCTGAAGTCAGGCAAAGATGTTTACTCTCACCAGTTCCATCCAGCATTGCAAGGGAGTCTGGGAAAGCATAGTATGACAATTAAAAGAAAATAATAGTGAATCAGGAAAACAGAAATACGGAAGAGAGGAAGATAAGACAGCCCTCTGGTGTTGGATTGAGGGTATAACGGTGAATTCCTAAGAAAATCACAAGTTGCAATTATACATAAATTCTTCAATGTCAGATGTAAATCAAAATCTGACTTGACATCTGGCTCTATTGCTTCCTTCGAAGGGGACTTTAACAATACAAATTCAGGGAGTAACACTTTGTTAGGATGGCTTTGCCTTTAAAATCACCATATCTGTACCTGCAACTGCGCCATTTATACCATTTATAAGACTCAAGAACATTAAACAAAGTTTGCATGTTGAAGGTTGTCAGAAGATCAGAAAATTCTGGTGTTGAAAGAGACTTTTAACACCGTTTCATTCAAAAGGAAAGTCTCTTCGATGCTGGTAAGAGACAAACACTGGGCAAAAAGGGGATGTGAGGACTTCCTCCAAATTGGAGGAAATGGAGGAAATGACACAGGGCATCATGTCAAGTGAAGAGGAACAACCCAATTAGGGTGGCGAATGGTGGCCGAGCCCAAGTCATCATACACTTGCTAAGCGGTGTCCTAGCACCAGCTAGTGGCAAGAATTAATGAAGACATTATTTGCCAGGCAAAACAGAAAGCTTTATCACGAGGCAATCTTACATCTCAGTTTCTCTAGCACTTTTGAAGGCACCTTCAAAACAGTTTCACCTCTTGACTCAAAAATACAAACATCTTTATCTCAAATGCTGGAGGCTGCCATGGAGCTGAAAGATCAATGAGTAACCTACAGGACACAGTGGTCAGAAGCCTGGGAAGAAGGGCGAGGATAGAGACAGGGAAATAAGAAACCTCTGTATTTAGAAAGAACGCTGCCTTTTAATTTGTAGGCCCTTCACAGACCTGGGAGCACATAGCTGTTCTTGATATTTCTGCCCAGGTCATTCTGAAGGACGCTCAGCTGTCCTCAGAAGCAGTGATGAGCCATCAGACCTCTGTCTCTCTTTCAGCCCCTTCACTCTCTGATGGAAAATCCAGCGTTCCCAACAGACCCACCAATCACATCCTGAGCCGTGTCTGACAATGTCTTGCTGGGTGTGTAGACAGAGGACTTCTGCAGAGAACCTGACAGACAGAGAGCTTTCCATGGGCAGCAAAATTCACTCTTGTTACTGTTTACACATGGAGAAGGTCCACACAAGTACACATATGAATTCGTGACGGTCGTGAAGCAGGACTGAAATCCCAGGAACAAGAGTTATCTTGCTGAAGTTAAAACACATTCTGAGAGCCTGGTATCAAAGACTGAAAACTTGCCTGGCAGAGCATTTTGATTTCTAGTCCTCCTAGGATGAACATGTGTGTATACGTGTGTCCACACTAAATGTATATACTTATCTGTAAATGTGTATCATATATAATACATACACTGTATGCATGTGTATGTATATATATTTTAACCCATTTGCTTGTGTTAAGACATACGTGGCGCGCTTTGGTAGCCTAGTGGTTTAGCTCACCGGGCGCAGTCCACACGCATCCCAGGGGCCTGGGTTCACCTCTCGGGCTGGGAAAACAACCAAACGAATAACTAAACGAAATAAAGTGTTTCTTCCTCCTCTCTCTGCCTGACTGCCTGCTCGCCTTCATTCCTGCTGCACCTTAAAAAAAAAAAAAAAAAAAAGATTCTGTATGTGCAGTCGGATGGACGTATTTCTAAAGTGCAGACACATATCAGGGTCCCAAGGGTGTGTTCTTGGTTTCTGAAAGGATGTGGCTCAGAGTTTTCTTCTGAATCCATGTCCTTAATGACTGGCTGATCTGATTTACAGAAGTGAAAGTCCCGCTTCTTGCTGACTCGGCGGTGACAGGGAGTTTTCTGGAACTGCCTTTACTCGCAGTGGGAGGAGGCAGCTGGAAGACTCTGCATCTCCAAGGAGCCAACTGTCAGGGCCTCCGCAGCCTGCATGCCTCTCTCTGAGCCAAAAATAGTCAAGGGGATCCCGAGGGGAAGGCAGCCCCAAACCCAGTTCTTCCCCCAGCGAACGGGTCTCACAGCGACCGCCGCCCCCTCTTCACCTCGGCCCTGCTGCTCAAAACCGGCTCCCAGGTCACTGACACCAGCATCTGCAGCCAGCAGGCCCCCGCAGCTAACCACACTCACACCGCCTTCATTCATGGGTTCATTCCCTTGCTGAAGACATGTCAGAGGGGTTACGTGTAGGGTGAAGGATGGGCTCAGACTTGGTGGTAGACACAGGCAGATGCTGGTATATGAGGACACACCCCTGCAATCTACATAACTTAAAATGCAAATGTCACAGCAATACAATTTTAGTATTTCGTAGTGTTTTATTGCAGTAACTTTGTTTTACACACGAAAATAAATTCCTATGTGTTGATTCCCCATATGTGCAGGTTCCGCACATACCTCAGCACACCCCGCCCTCCTCCACCATGTCACCCCGTGTTCTTCACAGCGGTCCGGTGGGTCCCGCCTTGCCCACCCCCGCCCATTCCCTGCTGGCAACCTCAGTTCCATCACCAGTGTCCCAGGGTTGCTTTCATTTCGTCTGCCCCTTACTGAAGAAAGGAGGCTGGGACTTAGTTTGGGGTAAAAGGCTGTCCCTTTTCGCGTGTCATCTGATAAGCTCTGATCCACTGGGCAAGTCTTTGCAGAGGCAACCTCCCAGGCCCAACCAGAGTGCATCTGGGTACTTTGAAAAGTGATGGGTAGGTGGGAGGGTCGCTCTGCTTCATTCACCCACACCTGAGCGGCGAGTTCAGGTGTGTTCCTGGCCCGTTTCCAGCCCCGCGCGTTGCCTTCTTCCTTCCCTAATTTTCCTTCCGTTTCCATTACACAGGACTCCTTGCTTCTCTTCTCTACTGCTCATGACTAAACCCGACGTACGCCTGTGCTGAGATCAGCTAGGGGATGTTAATGTGTGATTCCGTTATAAGGTTCTTGTCGACAAAGCTCAGGAGGATGAAAAAAGTTTCTGGTTTCAACTCTGTGGGATGGAATAGTGGGGAGGGAAACTGCTTTTCTATTGTCCTGCTAAAAAAGAACGATTATCCAGTAGTTTGTGAATCTGCATAGCACTCTGCTGGAGATCACTGCTGGAGGAATTAAGATAAGCCATCGAGGAGCCCAGCGCTTTGCTGTGTAGACACAGTGGGAAGACCCAGTGTGCTGACATTAGTAACTTCTCCCAACTTGCCTCACTTCGGCCGCCAGTTCTCTGCTCTGCTGCCCCGCGTGGTCCTGCCCTTCCAGGAAAGCGCCCTTTGCTCAGTCCTTGTTCCCGCTTCGTCCCCGACCCTGCATGTGAAGTGGCGTCTGTGCAGCAGCACAGTGAAAGGGCTACACCTGGGAACACCAGCTTTGTCCAGGTTTGTCCAGAACTTGCCATATGTTAGCCCTGAAAATCCAGTTCCCAGGGGATCCTTCAATCCCTGGGCAAACCGGCACGGTTGGTCAACCTAACTCCTTGAAGGTCACGTCCATATCTGCTGTGGCCTCTCCTAACCAGTCCCCAGCATCTAGGTCAGGAAGTGACTTTGCGTCTTAAAAATAATGCTGGAATGAGGAACAGAAATTAACTGCACTTCTCTGGTCGGCCACGAGGGGCGCGTCCTCGCACAGAGACGGCGTGGCCTGCAGAGAAAAATAAACGGGACTTTCAAGTTAAAATCCAACAGTCAGTGAGACCCGAGTCTTAGATATTAAAACAAAGAATGGAGAAGTCAGTGTCATTTCTGCCCCACTGCAGAAACTCCTCCAAAACAAAAAGCCGTACTTACATATGAAGCTGACCTTCTGCTCTGAGTACCACCCAGGTCCAGGACCTGCCTGACATCCCTTATTTCCAGTCCTTACAGCTCCCTGCAAAGTGGGGACTAGGTCAAGCAACCTAAGCTTAACCACACCTCCATGTTATTTTAAAGAAGCATGAACGGGTGAGTTACAAACTGCCCTCTGGCTGGGGAGTGAATTCAGACAAAGACCTGTGTGTGAGCTTGTCCTTGGTCAGTGCTCAGCCTGGGGAACCAGATGGGATGCAGGGAGTCCCAACCCCTGTTATTCTATTTCAAAGGCAACTGAGAGGGGAGACTGTCCTTACTTCAAAGCCAATGTGATTTAGGCAGAGTTCAAGGCTATTCAGCATAAGGACCACCAGGAGTCCTGAATGGGAACGGGCAGACAGGCCAGGTGCAACTGGATGCGCCCCAGGCACCAAGCCACCTGCCAAAAGGGGCAGGCAGATCCAGGGCAAGCTGAATTCAGAACAGAAATACCCAGAATGCCCACAGGAAAAACTGCATCTGGGAGTCCTGTGAAAGCAAAGAAAAAGAAAGAACCTGGTCATCACACTCACGAGCTGCGACATGTCTTAACCCTGGAGTTACTGCTGAAGACCCAGGATGCTCTAGAAAGGGGTGTGTGTGTGTGTGTGTGTGTGTGTGTGTGTGTGTGTGTGTGTGTGTGTGTGTGTTTCTCAGCAGAGAGTAATCTTCAGATTCATTTTGATTGCGATTCCCTGCTGCTTTTCACACCCACAGACATGCTCAGGAGTCCTGAGGCTCACTTATTCTTTCCACTCTTTCTGTTTTAATGAAAAACCTCAGCAATAGGTTTCACTGTGACACAGAATTGATTTTTTTTTCCAGTAACTACCATTTTGACAATCACAGCTTGGGAGACCCACTGAGCTGTCAGGAAAAGCACTCATCTTTGCATTACTTTAACCAAAACAATTATGTTTTTTAAAACTATAAATTAGAGGACTATATCGGTCCCCACTTAACTTGGCTGCCTTCACATGAACGAGGCTAGCATTTCTGAATTGCAAATAATCCTTTCCCTATGGATGTATTTTTATCCGGCGCAAGATCCCTCTAATTCAAGGCTTGAAACATAGCACCCACATGACTTCAAGATGTGAAGTATGTTGTAACCTAAAAAAGAAAAGCATAGACCTTCAAGAGAATCCTCTCACCAGCGGGGAGGGGAAAAAAATTCCTGGACTGACAGCTCTTTTCAAGTGTAAATGAGGTTGACAGCAAGAGGGGTTTAAAATTCTCATTAAGTTGGATGGTACTTTTGCTCTTTTAATGTAAATATTGATACGCCATCTGGTTTTGCCCTGTCAAAAATCCTTCGTGCATACACATACGCTCAGAATTGAACACACTGCTTCCTTGTTCTTTTCCTGAGCCCTGACTTCGTGTCTGTAGGAGGAAGACCCTTCTGGGAGGAGCGGAGAGTGTGGTCAGTTTTCAGATGGCCGCACTGAGGGACAGCACAGTGCTTCCCCAGGACCCAGCAGAGGGGCCAGTATGTTGGCCTAAGTGAAGGGCTCATTGTTTCCCCATCTTGTTAAAAATTTTTTCATTAGGCTTATGAACAAGAAATCCAGCACGCCTTCTTCCACACGGAGCTGGAATGTTGTTGAGACCACTGTGGAAGGCAGGCTGGAGACTGAGAAGAAGGATGGGGACTCTGGGCTTCTGAAGCAGCAGCATCCAAATCCGGGGGAGCCCTGGTGTCCATGCAGGTCTCCAGACTTAGGTCAACTTCTTGCAAAATTCATTAGAGCTTATATGTATATGGAGATTAACACTTGTTTATGTCACTACACAGGAAAATGCTGTTCTCTCTCCCTCTGTCTCTGTCTCTCTGTCTCTGTCTCTGTCTCTCTCTGTCTCTCTCTCTGTCTCTGTCTCCCTCTGTCTCTCTCTCTGTCTCTCTCTCTGTCTCTCTCTGTCTCTGTCTCTCTCTGTCTCTGTCTCTCTCTCTCTCTGTCTCTGTCTCTCTCTCTCTCTCTCTCTCTCTCTCTCTGTCTCTCTCTGTCTCTCTGTCTCTGTCTCTGTCTCTCTCTGTCTCTCTCCCTCTTTCTCCTTCTCTCTCCCTCTCCCTCCCCTCAGCAGGAAGAGAAAACATTTCCCTTTGTTTATTTCTTACTTATGGTTGTTCCCCCAGCTCCAGGTCAAAAACTGGGGACCCTGGGTTATCCTTGTTTGTTGAGGAAGGATAGTTTGAACCGAAAGTCTGGTTCCAAATCTAACGGATTTTTTTTAATGTTTTTATTAGTTATCATAGTGGCAAGTGTCTATTCTCCTGCAAGTGATAAACCTCAAATTATTTAATTTTGAAAAAGAATGGTTGGATTACGTCATCAGGAAGTTCGGGAATGCTTCTAGCTTCGGGCATGGCCAGATCTAAGTGCCCAAAGGACGCGTCAGGAAGACCTCCCTCTTCATCGCCTGCATCTTCCCCCCAATACATTGCTTATATTCTAAGCCTTGTAGCCACGTGGCAGCGAGCGGAAGTAGCCCCAGCGTCTCCAGGCTTCTATACCTTATTGTTTATGGTCTCACAGAGACGGTCTCTTTCAACAAAACTCTGCAAAAATCTGATCACCGACCCATCTCCCCATATGTAAAGGATCACCGTGCCCAGAAAAAGCAGCACCCAGTGTTCTGGCTTGGATTCGTCCCCGTCCTTCAAACACAGGACACAGCCGTGTGAGTGAATCACAAGGCCTGAGACCAACCGGAGACACTAACTGCAGGACGCTGTTCTCAAAAGAAGTAGAGAGGCGCCCCCTGGTGGAGGAGCTGTTAGATCTGTTGCCTCGGAAGGAGCGCAGGCCACATCCCCCTGGGGGTCAAGTTCCGGGTCCAGAGGGAAGCAGCCAGTGTGAACAACTAAGTAAAAACAAAGCGCAGATGCTTCCTCCTCCTCTGTCTTCCTACCTGCCTTCATTCCCGCCTGCACCTTTCCTTAAAAAAAATAAAGGAATAAAAGAAGGGGGGCGTCATGTCGGTTGGGGAAAACGGCACCTGCCCACATACTTCATGGATCACTAATTAGACATCCTCGTGGACAGCTGGCGGCACTGAGAATGGCTGCAGCTGTTTGGTGGCTCGCTCAGATTGTCCTGCAGGTGCAGCTGGGACCAGGACAGAAACAATGGCTAACACCCCAGGCAAATCTCTCTCTGGGGCTTCCGCCCATTCAGCATTCATTCTGGAAGTTTCTGTTACCACTTGGGAAGGAGTCCAGCGTGAACTAATGTCTCCTCTTTGGTTGTCTTAGGCAGAGAAAGCATTTTTCTTGCTGTGTTCAACACTGGGGCGGGGTCGTGCTGTGATTCCCACCAACATGTTATGCAGCTCTGTCTTCACTGCGGACAGCCAACTAGTGACTTTCAGGGAATAAAGGAAACACTGACTGACTAGAGTAGGTAGAGCACAATTTCATCTTCTTAAAATTCCCACGTCCTTACCACCAGGCAATTTCATCCTCAGGTAAGCGGTGCCAGCTTGCGGGGTGCCCCCCTTACACATCAGTCAGGAGAGAGAAATGGTCCTTATTGGATTGTCGACGGGAGGGAGAGATGTTTTCATTTTCCTTCAGGTCTAGCAGCTTCTTAACTTCCTTTTCAACTTCTTCTGCGAGTCATAGATTGTTTCTCACTAGTCCAGAGGGACGGTATTTTTATGGTCATTCCTTATTGTATTGCATTATAAAGTTATAGCTGAAAAACATGATCAAGGTGGCATATGTGCTCCTCTTCCTTAGAAAATTGCTGTGGTTTTCCTTAGGGCCGAACGCATGTCTATTTTTTAAAATATTTTCCCATTTGTTCCCCAAAATGTGCAGACTAGGACAGCATGTCCTAGTTTTTGCATCGTTTCTTCTCATTAAGTTTTAGATGTAGTAAAATCTGAATAATGCAATTAATAAATGCAAACTTTACACGTATATGTTACATGTGTATCGTACATATGCATATGTATATGCTGTATAATATACAGTAAATTTTTAAAGGAAAGGTATGGATGAGGCAGGAATAAGGGCGAGTAGGCAGGAAGACTAGAGGAAAAAGCACTTCATTTTTATTTACGTGTTCACATTGGTTGCTCTCCTGGGCTCCAGGTCTTGCACTCAGCACCTGGGATGTATGTGGACTGTGCCCGGGGTGTATTAGATCACTAGGCCACCAGGACACATCAGCTTTATCTATTTTTTAAAGACCATCACTTTGTGGCTTCGTAAATGTTGTGGCTATATAGTTAGGAGCATCGTGTTTATAATTTTGAACCCTTAGGGAGACAAGGCCTGGAGAGAAGGCAGGTCCTCTGGGCAGAGACCCACGTGACCGAGGAGTCTGGAGACGGAGGGTGGAGTTGAGATGGTCACTGAGTCCGCCGGTCTACACCTGTCTTCCTCAACTCCTCAGTCAGCAGGGATTCATGGGGTCCTCAGACCCCTAAGCCCAGGATTTCTGTGATAAAGGACGAGAGAATAATATTCCAAGCTACTTTGTGGAAGAAGCAAGAGCAGAGCTTAAGATTTTTCCTCCAACCTGACTTCCCAGTGCCATTTCCGCCCCGGCTAGCATCCCCAACACCCCCACAAATGCATGGAGACCACCTTCAGCTGGAGGTGCTGACTTTCGTTGTTGGTTTCTGCTGCTGTTCTTGTGGAAAGCCACATCCTTGCTCCTTTTTAATGGTTTCTCCAAGGTTGCTGTTTGGCAGAAAGGAAGGTATCCTGCACTGCTTTGCCATTTGACAGACATCAGAAGTCACTCCCACCAAAGAAATGTCCCCCCTTTACCCTTGCTATATTTGGAGATGAAAGTATAATCCACCTACCATGAAATTCACTTTTTAAAGTGTGCAATTCAGTGTTCCTTTCAGCATATTTACAAAGTCGTGCGGCCATCACCGCTAACATGCCAGAAAGTTTTTATCGCCTTAAGAAGAAACCCGCGTTCCTGAGCAGTCACCCGCCTCTGCCTTCCCCCACAGTCTGGATATGTCTCACCTGCTTTTCTGTCTTATGGATTTGATTTGCCTCTTCTGGGTATTTCATGTAAATACAATTATAGGGGATGACACAAATTATGTGTCCAGTTTCTGCCACCTGTGTCAAGCTTGCACGGTGCTGGTTGAAGCGCCTGTCAGTGACTCAGTCTGTTTTGTGACTGAGTACTTACTCCATCAACGGATGGAGCACATTTCCGTATCTCTTCTTCGGTTGGTGGGTCGTTCGTGTGCTTGGATCTGATAAAGAACGCTGTGCGAGTGTCTGCGTACACGTGGCTGCATGGCCCTGTATTTCTCATATCCTGGGCTGTACCTCTAGGAGGGTCCCCTGGTAACTTTTTAAGGAATTGTCAGCCTGCCTTCCAAAGCGGACATTCTCACCCACGATGTCTGAGGGCTTCGATGATTCTAACTGTCCTCCGTCAACACGGGTTACTGTCTGCCTCACTGATGAGAACTGTCCTGGTGGGTATGAAGCGCTGTCTCACCTGTATTTTCATTCCCTTTTCCCTACCACTAACGATGCAGGCTACTTTCTCAAGCGCTTGCTGACCGTTGTATGCTTGTCTGGAGAAATCAATTCAAATCCTTTCTCGTGTTTTAAACATTGGAATATTTTTCTTTGTACTGTTGCGTTGTAAGAGTTTTTTATCTATTATCTATTAGACCCTATCAGGTGTATGGTTGGGCTGGTATTCGATCCCGTTGTCCGAGTTACTTACACTTTTTTTCTTGAAAGGCAGGTGCAGGCAGGAGTGAAGGAGAACAGCAGGCAGACAGGAAGAGCGAGGAGGAATCACTTCACTTTATTTAGTTGCTCATCTTGGTTGCTTCCCCAGCCCCGGGTCTTGAACTGGGGAGCTTGGGATGCGTGTGGACCATGTCACAGTGGACTAACCCACTAGACCACCAGTGCATGCCTCTCACACTTTCTTAACAATGTCCTTTGATGTGCAAGTTTTTAGTGTTGATTAAGTTCAAGGTATCTCATTGTTTGGCTCCCTCTAGTTGTTGCTTTTGTTGTCAGAGCGATGAAACCCTTGTCTACTACAGGTCACGAATGTTTACTCCTATATCTTCTTCTGAGAGTTCTGTACTTTTAGCTTTTACAGCTAGGTGTTTGATGCATTTTGAGTTAATTTTTTGTGCACGGTGCGAGAGTGGGGGGTCTACGGTCACTCCTCTGCGTGTCTCTGCAGCTGTCCCAGCGCCATCTCTTGCATGAGCACTCTGGTGGCTCAGGCACCAAGCCTGCCAATGGACCATGTAAGCATCAGGGCCTGAGCTCAAGATCTGAGGACCAGGAGCAACGAAAATGAGCTAAACACACAAAAGTGCCTCCTCCTCCTCTTCCTTCCTTAAAAAAAAAAAAAAAAAAAAATGCTTGCTTCCCTTCCTTCACTCAAAAAAGCAGACTGTTCTGTTCCTATTGAAAGTGTTTTAATAACATTTTCAAAAATCAATTGACCATAAACACGGGTTCATTTCCCTTCTTTCCATTCTATTCTATTGATCGATATCTCTTTATGCTGATAACACACTGCTGAGTGTGAATGTGTCACAGCAAATGTTGAAGTCTGCGGATGCAGGTGAGCAGGCAGGCAGGCAGAGAGGAGGAAGCCCTGTATTTATTTTGTTTAGTTGTTCATCTTGGCTGTTTCTCTTGGCCCCCGGATGCGAACTGAAAACCTTGGGATGCGTGTGGCTTGTGCCTCCGGTAAATAAGCCACTAGCCACCAGGGGGAGCCTGTTTGATTCTTTTTAAAGCTTGTCATTGCTTATTGGCATAGTTCAGGGAGACAGCATGAGCTACAATACATCACTTATTTTCACTTTTTAAAAAAATAACTGTTAGAACATTTTAAGGTACACACAGAGTTTGCGGTGTATTTTCCTGGACAGCACTGATCCCAGGGAGGGCAGGTTCCTGGAATGAAATCGGGGCCCTGTGATGCTTTGGGCCCTTCTCTCTCTTTCACGTGTGATATTATGATCCAGCTGTTTCCACTTAGTCACAAGTGATGCCCCTGGGGACACAAGTTCTCTTGCTCATGTCTTGCAGGAGACAGCAGGGAAGGGAGGGAAAGAAGAGGTGTCAGCCATGGAATCGGAGCCCTTTTCTTCACTCTGCTGGTTTCCATAGACCAGCATCTGCCCAGTCCAGGCCGATGCCCGTTTCCCGGAGGCCGAGCCCCTGCTTGGCTTATCTCGGCTTCTCCACCAACACCGGGCTGGCGGACAGCTGACGCTGCCTGAACCCTCGTGGCATCCGGAAAGCCAGGCGCTCCGCTCTCCGCCTCCCGCCGTGGAGTCTCCGTGAACGTACAGGTGAGTGATTTCGCTTGGAACCTCCGGTCCAGAAGCGCCTGCCCGCCCCGGGGCATTGAGGCGCCACGTGACACCATTTCCTCCCATAAGTTGCCTCCCTTTTTTCTCTTTTTCAGAGAGGAAGGTGCAGGCGCAGGCAAGAGTGAAGGCAAGCAGGCAGGCAGGGAGAAGAAGATGCATTTTATCGCTTTTATTTAGCTGTTCATCTGGGTTGTCCCCCCATCCCTGGCGAACCCAAATCCTTGGGACCTGGCACTGCGCTCGCTGGGGGCAGTGCACCTGACCACCACCCATCGGGGGCGCCATCTCCCTCTCTAGTCCACTGCTTTCTTCCCGATGCCGTTGCCAAATGGGGAGGGGATTTGCCTCAGTTTCTCCTCAAGAGAACCAGTTTCTGAAGAAATCGTTGTCTCAGCCAAGGCCGGCATCAGCTTTGTCTTCCTGAACACTTTCCGGGGGTTTCTCGCACTGCAGGTGATCTGGCCCCAGCTGGTCTCCATCCGCTTCTGCCCTGGAGAATTCTCAGGTCCACTTGACCCTGGAAACACACACCTGCACTCCTGGTTCTGTTTGAATGGGTATCAAACACTGCCGGGGGCACAGATTCTTCTGCCTCATGTCTAAATAGAAAAGAAAATAAGTGTGTTAAGGATAATCAGTCAGCAACTGGGTTTTGATTCTTAAAAGAGTTGTTTTACATTTTTTTACTTTAATTTTATTATTTTGTTGTGCATCTTGGTTGTTCCCGCCAGTCCAGGATGCGAACCTGGGACTTGGGGTTGTTCATGGATTACACCCAACTCCTGCTCCTCCAGGGTGCGCCGTGTTTTAAATTTTTTTTAAAAATTACTTTATAAAGAAAGGTACAGGCAGGAATGAAGGCAAGTAGCTAGGTGGAGAGAGAAGGAAGAAAAAATTATCTTATTTAACTGTTCATCTTGGTCGTTCCTCTGACCTTGGGTCTGGAGCCTGGGTCCTTGGGATGTATGTGGATTAGGTTCAGTTAACTTATCTGCTAGGCCACCAGGGCATGCCTTTAAATAAAATTTACCTTAAAATAGTTTTTCTTTGAAATACCGAGAGAAGTAATAAAATTTAAGAGTGTCCTGGTGGCTCAGGTGTTAAGTCTACAGCTGGGGAGGTGTCGACCACATCAAGTTCCAAGTTGGGGGTTCAAGACCCAGAGCCAGGTCTAAATAAATGAGTAAAAATGCTTCCTCCTCCTCTCTCTCTAACTGCCTGTCTGCCTGCTTGCCTTCATCCCTGTCTGCTTCCTCTTAAATTTTTTTAATTACAAAAAAAGAATACAAGTTAAATACTTTCACCTGTTTTTATGACCTTGGCAAGACCCCCTCAGCCACAAGCTTGTCTAGTTTCTTGCTCAGCAGCAGAGGGAGGGGCCTTCTTGCAGTTCCTGTTCACAAAGCTGCGATTTTTTCAGTGCAGTGAACTTCTAAGCTCTTCTTTCCTTTATTTATTCCAGGGACATGTTTGAGAACCTGCTGTGGGAGGAGCAATGCGACACAAATAGAGAAGAGAGAAACGACATCCTTTTCTAATGAGCCTCTTGCTATGATGTGACAAACTCCACGACAACCGGTAGACATTATCTCTAAGTTCCCAACATCCTCCTATGTGGTCATGATGCCTTTGACATTCTTGTGATTATTCACAGAGACCTGGAAAGTTCAGTGACTTGTCCAAGTGGAAGCGGTAAGACGCAAACCCAGGACTGAGTGCAGAGTTCAAAGTGGCCGAGGGGGCAGAGCCACCTCTCAACAGAGAGGGGAAGAAGTCACAGCCCCTGGTAGCCCGGCCTCACCCAAGTGAAAGAGACCCCCGCTCCAGGTGACCCCAGGTCTTCCAGCTGGAGGTCAGCGACGTGTCCTGGAAGAAGAAGGAGGCAGGAGGCTAAATCTTCACTGGAGATATTAGTACACATTCAGAATGACATGATCTGGAGAGCAGCGGTGTCAAAGACACATACATGCATGACGGCGGGAACTGCAAGAGGAAGCTCTGGGTGTGTGAAGGGCTGGATGGACCAGGAGGGGGAACAGATCTGAGCAGAGAGCACACAGCCACCGGCAGACTGCAAAGGGGACACCGTGGAAGGAGCAGGGTGAGGGCTGGGAGGGTAGATTTCTGTGCCCCAGGAAGACAATGGTCAGGGTCCCCCTGAAGGTTGATTGGGTCTGGAGAAGACAGGGACCAGGGCCAGACAAGGTGACTTCACACCTTTCATTTCCAGGGTATGGAGCCAGACTTCCACAGATGATTGAGACATAGTTCATCAGACCCTTAAACACTTCAGGGAAAACAGGATGAACGCTGTCATCGCAGAGGTTTGCGGGGCTGGAATGTTGGTGCTTGCAGGCCCCACTCACTTTTTAATCAGTCTAAATGAGGGTTAGTGATTTGCACAAACAAATCAGGAATTCATTCACTGATTCATGCTCGAAGCGGCAGCTCTTGCATGTAAGGTGCTGGGACAAGAACACATAGCCTTGGACCCTGTCCTGAGATCATTAAGAGTCCAGCAGGGACGAGAAGACGTGTGCGCAACTAGTATAAGTTATAAGGCAAAAAAAAGTTCTCTGTGTGATGGACGAGGACCCTGGAGTCCTGGGCAGTGGAGGGAGGGGTTCCTCCCCACCGTGGGGTCAGGAAGGACCCCGAAGAGCTCACAGAGGCAGTGATAGAGGAATAGCTTCTGGAATGGAGGCGGGGGGAGAAGTTAGGAAGAAAACCAGTGCATGAAGGGGAATACAGGCAGGTGAAGCTGAAAGGTGAGTTCACATGGTAATATACAAGGCGTGACGCTCAGATGGGACAGACTGTGCCAGAATTGGCCGATTGAAGTTCCGACCTCATCAGGCAGACCCACGGTCTGTCCCGCTCACAGGAAACCTCGCGAACCTCGCCCAGCGCTCAGTGCATCTATGCCGAGTGACTGCGTCTGCGTCTGCACCTCACTTTGACACCTAGTCCGTGTCATGACACAGAAAGCCATCAACTCTGGCTCAGTTACTCTAAATACGGACAGTGGGATAAAAACAGGTTAAAGCATGTGAAGTGAAAGGAGGAAAAGGAGGGCAAAATACATTAGGTTCTGTTCCTATAGATGTCTCAAGGTGAGCCTTGGTGGCTCAGCTGTTAAGCCCATGCCTGGGGCAGAGTCCTTGAAAAAAACTCCAAAATGCCAGGACCTGGGTTCATGGCCTGAGGTCAGGCAGAGCAACTAAATAATGAACTATTGATTAAATAAACAATGCTTCCTCCTCCTCTCTCTTCCTTCCTGCAGCTGCCTGCCTGCCTTCATTCCTGTCTGCCTTCCTCTCTCTGAAAAAAAAAGAAAAAGAGTATCAAGAGGAAAAGGGTTATTTAAGGTAGTGAGACATTTCACACTTGATGTTCTATTTATGTGCCTTTTTTTTTTTTAACTTTCAGATGTAATCTCAGAATATCTTCCCCAACAAATGTTGCATGTACGTGGGCAGGTACCCACAGACAAGCGGGAACAAAGGCTTAGCTTGTTTTAGTAATTTGGAAATGCGTTAGCAGAATATATTTCTTTCTATTGGTTGATAAGCTTCTTTAAAGATGTTTCTATTAAAAATAAGTCATGTACGCTATAAAATAGGACTAAAGTGATACAGAATTTCCGGACCTCATGCCAAAACCTGTCTAAATGCCACAGGGCAATCTACAGCTCAAGACGTGGAAATACCAACAGATCTAGGAACATGATGGAGCTTGTCTTTGTTTTGCTTGAGTGTTTCATTTTCCCCTTTTCAGCAGGACAATCTTCACTCAGAAGTTTGCAGAAAAAGAAACAAAGTTCATCCTAATGCCGATGACTCAGCAGCAAGTATTCAGGGTCACTTCTCAAGGAGAAATATAGCCCTTTATTTTATTTAATTGCTCCTCTTGGTGGTTCCTCCTGGCCCTGTATCTCACACCTGGGTCCTGGGCATGTTTCTGGGTTTCATCCAATGCCCTCGTCTGCCAGGACAATATGACATCCCTCAATGAGCAATATTGTACGTCTGTGAAAAGCCAAATGTATCCTCAAGCACCAGAACAGAAAGCGCTAACAGGAAAAAAAAAAAAAAAAAAAGCAGAATTCTATCTGAATGTACTGTTACGTGAATTAATATTACTACATACAAATACCTGAGTTCTGATACTTTATTTCCATTCATATAGGTGTGATCAGGTTTCACAGTATCACTCTAGCTTTGTGATGGTGAATTGCATGTGTCCACTTGGAGGGTGTGTTTGGATGAGATTGACATTGAAATCAGAGAACTCTGAGTGGAGCAGATTGACCTCCATTGTAAGAGGGCCTCATCCAGTCACTTGAAATGACTGGTCTTCACATGCTCCAGGGAGGTATTCAGCAGACTGCCTTCAGACTTCACCAGGTTCTTCGGGATTTCCAGTCAGCCAGCTCATGTTGCTGGCGTATATGTGTGAGTAACGTGTGTGTGTGCAAATATATATATATATATATAGGCTGTGGTCATGTAGAGTAATGCACTTTATACGCATTGTATATGCTTATGTATGCATATGTATTAATCAGACTGTTTTTCTAGAAGTCTCGAGAGAAAAAAGTTATCATCATCCAAATTCTTTAAAAAAATCCCCAAATTTTTATAAGCAAAAATAGCTTCAAAGTCTGAAATAATTTTTCTTTCAAAGGGAAGGGGTAGGCAGGCAGGAAGAGAGAGGATGAAGAAGCATCATGTTTTTTGTGTGTTTAGTTGTTCACACACTGGTTGTTTCCCCCAGACATGGGACTTGAACCCAGGGGTGTGTGGCCTGTGCTCCTTTGGAGGCAACTGACCTAACCGCTACTCTACCCTGGTGCAACAGAAGCATGTATTTTAAAAAGCTGCACAGGGACCCCTTTTACCTCAGATCCATTTATAATCCTACATAAAAGATTAGTCTGTTCCCTGTCACAATATTTGTGTGCTCTCCTGAAGCTACAGCCAGAATATTTCACCCCGGTCCACCGTAGAAAGTCATTCGGCGTGTTGTGATTTTGTTCTGCCACCCGGGTAAATAAAAAACAACTCATACAAATGCCTCACGCTAATTGTAATCATGTCAGGAGGAGAAGAGAAAGCTGGGAAAACATTGCCCAGGGAGGGTAGCCTCCTTGGGTCGCTGCTCTGTCTGTTTGAGAAGACATAATCCTGACTGGCACATGAGGATGTTAATGAGGCTTTTGTCTGACCAGTAAATTTGTTTTGACATTCGCTCTCCAAGTAGAATACGTCAGGAGAGTATTATTAACACGAAGTGTTCTGTGCTTTGCTTCATGAAAACACAGCTAGAAGGAGGCAAGGCTGCTTTCCAATTCAAAGTGAGGCTGAATCTGTCCTTATTTTTTGAATTCAGGTGACTGCCGTGCGAGGAAGCGAAATATGGCTTCTCTCGTTGGGGGGAGGTCTTCGTTGATTATTGGGGGTTACTGCCTCTTTGCTCTGCCAGGTACAGTCTTGACTTTATCGTGAAGAGTCAGTTGGCACAAATAGCGCTCATTATTGGAAATAATTGAGGAAATGGTGTATTATGGTTACATCACATCTTTTTGGATCAATGTATTCAAACTTTGGACTAATCAATTTTTCTCTCCCCTCATCCAGGGTTACTGAGTCGAGTCCATGCATTCTCAACAGGAGTGCAAATTGGTTCTTGAGGGTTATAAAATCTTAGCCTTAGGATTGAACAATTCTAGGCCACAAATTCTTTTTGTTTTGGTTTTGTTTGTTTACAAAGATATCATTTTTTTAAAGGAAAGGAGCAGGCAGGAATGAAGGCAAGTAGGCAAGTAGGCAAGAAGCGAGAGGAGGAGAAGCATCTTTATTTTTATTTTGCTTAGTCGTTCACACTGGTAGCTTTCCCTCCAGGCCCAGGACTTGAACTGAGGGGTATGTGACTTGCTCCTTTGGAGGCGACTGACTTAACCGCTGCTCCACCAGGGCGCACCAAAGCCACGCTCATTTTAAGATATTGAACTTGCTTCTCAGTGTATGGGCATTTCACCCTTACCCGCCACCAGAGTTCCAGTGTCCCTTATTACCGCCTTGTTCCCTCTCTCCTTCCCCCCTCCCTCCCACTCCCCTGGCGGCCATCATCTTGTGCCCTGTGATTTTAACTGGGGTTTATCCATTTATTTGTTTCATCTCATTATGTTCCACATACAAGTAAACCACCCTGTATTTCTCTTTTTCTTTTTGACTTTGCTTAACATGATCCCCATCGGCTCCATTCAGATTGTTGCAAAGGGCACAATTTCTTCTTTTTCTTTTTTAGCAGCTGCATAGAATTTCATTGAGCGTCTAGACCACAGCGTCTTCTTCCAGTCACCTGTCGTTGGACATTTAGGCTGTTTCCATGTCTTGGCTCCTGTGACCTGGGCTGTATGAACACGGGGGTGCAGATAGTTTGTTTTGATTACAGGTTTTGTGTTCTTTGGGTATATACCTAGGAGTGGGATGACTGGATCAAATGGTAGATCCATCGTTATTTTTTTGAGGAATCTCCACACTGTTTTCCAGAGAGGTTTAGGCTATAAGTTCTTAAAAGCAAAAACAAAACTCAAAACAAAGTTTTCAACAGCTGAAACAATATTTTAAGAAGAAACATGGGAGCTAAATTTATATTTAAAGGACGTTTATAAACATATATATATATGTGGTTGAACGATTTTTAACAAGGGATTTTCAACAAGCATGTCAAAATTCTTCAATATATGTACACACACACATATATATATATGTGGTTGAACAATTTTCAACAAGGGATTTTCAATAAGCATGTCAAAATTCTTCAATGGGGAAAGACAGTCTTTTCAACAAATGATGTTGGGAAAACTGGACATCCACAAACAACACCATGAAGTTGAATCTCTAACATTACACTGGACACAAAAATTAATTCAAAATGGACCAAAGACACCAATGTAAGAGCTCAAACTATAAAAACCTTAGAAGAAAACATGGGGGGAAAGTTTCATCACATTGGATTGACAATAATGCCCTGAGTGTAACACTAAAAGCATGGACAACTAAAGTGAAAGTAGATAAATTGGACTACATAAATATACAAAACTGCTGTGTCCCCCAAAACACAACCAAGAGAGACCAAAGGCAACCCTTGGAGCAGGAGAAAGTATTTGCCAACCACGTATCCGATAAAGAGTTTAGATCCAGAATATCGTAGACAAACAAACCCACTGAATTCTCAACAACCAAAGCCCTCATTTAAAAATGAGCTGTTCAACGGACAGCGTTCCAAAGATGATATCGAAAGGTCCCCAAAGCACACAAAAAGATGTTCAACCTCACTAATCACCAGGAAAATGCAAGTCCAAACCGTAATGAGATACCACGTGATACCCATTATGATGGCTCCTTTCAAACAAACAGAAAATAGTAAATGCTGGCAAGAGTCTGGATGGTTTGGAGCCCTTGTGCACTGCTGATGAAAATGTAAAATGGTGCAACCAGTATGGAAAACAGTATGGCCATTCCTCAAAAATTTCAAAATAGAATTAGTGTATGTTCCTTCCCTCCAGTGCACTTCGGGTTCTATACCCACAAGAATAGAAATGCACACCCATGTTCATACCAGTCTTCTTTGCCACAGCCCCCAGATGGAAGCCACCCGAGCATCTATGGCTGGATGAATGCAACCCATAAAAGGAGGTATATACACACACAATGGAATAGCGTTCAGTCTGAAAAAGAAAGAAATCTCTGACACCCTCTACAACTTGGGTGGACCTGGAGGATGTGATATGGCATGAAGTAAGCCAGTTGCAAAAGGGCAAATACTGTCTGATGGGTAGGAGATACCCCAAGCAGTAAAATTCAGAGAGACGGACAGCAGGAGGGTAGCCCAGGGTCGGGTGAGCGGGTAGGCCTGGGGAGTTACATTTTAATGGGCGCAGTGTTTCAGTTTCATAAGATGAAAAGAGTCCTGGACATGAAAGGTGTTGACGGCTGCACAAGGTGGGTGTATTACGACTACGGAGCTGTGCACTTAAACAGTGGTCTGCAGGAGCGCACACCACTTGCTACACAAGGCGCCTATAATCTCACCTAGAGGGTTAGCTTCTTCCTGATTAAAATAGGTATTTGCTGTCTGCTAACGCGCGCCATAGTGTTTCACCAGCGTTCACGACGCGTGGCGTCCGCGCAGCGCACACGGAGCGTACCTGTGATGTTAAGACTGGGGTGGGGGAAGGAGCAATTAGGGGAAAATGTCTAAAGGTCTAGGATGGGGGTGCCAATGAAAACAAAGGTAGAGAAGTTCTCCCTTTCCTTGACAAGTCTTTGTTCCAAATTTGTGCAAACAAGTGTCCACAGCTGAGACTGGAGATGCAAATGCAGAATAAATCTACAGTAGAGTTTCTCCACGTTTTGACATTTTGGGTCAAGTCATTCTTTGTCCTGGAGGGGGCTGTCCCATGCATTGTAGAACATTCCACACTAAACTAAAGTTCTATAGCTTCCCATCCGTATGCAACTCCCAACATTATTTCCAGACATTGTGAAGTGTCCACTTGGGGACAAAATCTCGCCCCAGCTGACGACCGCTGCTCTATAATTAAAGTTAATCATAAAACTTGGTCAATGGCTAAGTTTGTACTGGAGGCTCAGACACGTTGATGATGAACATTGGGAACCCAGTCAGATGGATCCAACCTAGAGACAGTGATGGGCTGTCTTGCCTCTGACATTTGCATGACTGCCTTACATGCTTTAAGTGATGACTTCTGTGACAAAGGAATCTTTGCCGTGCCTGCTGACCCTATTTGTCAAGGTGTTACTATTTCTGTTGTTAGCCCAGGACTCTCCTAGTGCCAATAGTGCTTACCTTTTGAGGGCGGGGTGGAAGAAGGATAGGTAGTCACATTAAACTGGAAGAAAAGTGAATTCTACATGCCGGCCCAGGGTTCTTGCCGAAGTACAGCTAATGTGTTTCTAGTTCACGGATCATATTTAAATTCCAAAATAGTGCACAGGTCTTTCTCAATCAACAATATTGACTGAGAGGAGACTTGTGCCCCCCACTCAGTTGCATAATGGAGCCCAGGAGACTAAGAATATTGGGCTTTAAGACATCCGTATTTAGAAATTGGACCACAGTGGAAGAGAGCATATAGATAATGCTGATGGACTTATGCAGTGATTCATAAAAAGAGGAAACCATGTGGACGCTAGATCTGTACTGGGTCAAAGAGTCAACCACCAAAATTCACATCCACCCAGAGCCCCAGAATATGACCTTATTTGGAAATATTCTTTGTATATGGAATACATTAAGTTGAGGTCATGCTGGACTCAAGTGAGCCTTGAATCCAATGACAGGTATTCTCCTAAGAAGACCATGTGAAGACACAGATACATAGGAAAGAAAGCCATGGGAAGATGGAGACCGATTTGGAGCGATGTGTCTACAAGCCAACCAAGGAAACTTCCAGAATCCAGGAGAGGGCTAGGAACAGGTTCTCCCTCAGAGCTTCCAGAAGGAACCCACTCTGCCAACACTTTGATTTCAGACTTGGCCCTTCCAGGACTGTGAGAAAACACATTTCTACTGTTTGAAGCCATTCAGATTGTGGTACTTTGTGAAGACAGCCCTAGACCCTTACTGTAACGCCTTAGGAAGGGTTTCCAACACAAAGTGGCTTCTGAGCAGAAACATTTGCAAAGAGGACTGCGGAGGTGACAACTGACTTGTAGACAGAAAGCAAGGTGAAGAGAGAGGAAAGCGTTCTCAGACTATAGCTGGGGCGGTAGAAGTACACACTCCTGAAGCCCCCGCTTCTTGGTGATGTGAGTGATGTCGAGTAGGTGGGCTGCCGACACCCCTGCAAGGGGACACATTGGAGCCGCTCTCGGGATGTAAGTGGAAGCTGGGGGCCTCCCCGCCTCCACGCTCTCTGTCTCTTTCTCTATCTGATTTATCTTCTCTCTCTGCTCAGTCTGCTTGCGGTTTCCTGCTGAAAGATATTTTCACTTTCTGTCTTTGTTGCCAAACTATGTTTTATTCATGCTCTCATGGTGGTGTATTAGTGAATTCATTCGCCTTCCAGGAAGATGAAATCTTCAATAAACTCCCCTTTGTATTCTCTAGAACAAAAGGACGTTGGCCTTGGAGCCTTGGAGCCTTCTGAGACCGGAGTGCCCGCTGATGCTTCGGGAAATTTGGAGTCTTCTACCTGATTTATTCATGGGTTTGGTTCTAAAGAGGTGGGACAAGACGTGTGTTGGAAAAAAATATAGAAACCATGCTGTGATTTGGAATGTATTTCTCTGGGAGTCATGAATTGGAATGGGTTAGACATGTTAACTTCTTAGAATCTATTTTCTTTTTCAGAGGAATATTGAAAACTTGAAAAAGGAGAGGGGAGCAAACCCTCGTGCGCCGTGGCAGGAGCACCGGGGACCAGCACCTGGGCTCCTATGAGAGCAGAGCGGGCTCCGGCAGACCCAGCTCCTGGAGGGCAGGTGGTGTCTTGTCCTGTTGTGTTTGCTCTAGTCCCCACAGTGTGTGTCTATGGGCACTTCGATGGCCAGCAGGCAGATCATAGGACTTGGACACGGAACATGTCCTTGAACCCTGCCTCTGGCACCAGCATCTGCACCCTGAACAAGCTGCACATCAGCCTCTTCTTCGTTAGAGCAGCTGATGTCCTTGTGAGAAGGTAATCAAAGTGCTGTCGCCCTCTGGGGCTCAGGACAGGTTGCCCCTTTCCCCTCAGCATCACATCTCACCTCTGCCAAGAGAGGGCCCAGAGGGCCCAGACGTGTTAATGTTGCAGGAGTTTTCACACTGACGTTCTGTAGGTCAAAGTGTCCATTGTGCAGCAAGGTATGGCTTTAACCTTCTCTGTGAACTTTATTACTTCATCCCTGAACGGAACCCAGAATCCAAGTTTTAAATCGTCTGGTTGCTGGTGTGCTTGCTGAGATGTCCTCCTCGCAGGGGTAAAGGGCAGGCGCCGCAGAAGAAGGCGGTGGGGATGGGGTGGGGTGTGTGCAAGAAGAAAGTGGGGTAGCCGGGAGAAACAAGACTCTGGATCTCCTGGAAAAAGAGACTCAGTATATACACATATGAATGAGGAAAGCAGGCAGGCAGAAAGAGAGGGAAAGAAAAAGAATTTTATGTATTTAGCTGTTCACCTTAGATGTTATCACTGGTCCTGGGCTATGAATCCAGGTCTTGGGTTGTATATGAACTCTGCTTCAGGGTTATCACCTGAGACACCAGTATGCTAGGTACTCAGTAATTTTTTAAATCTTTTTAAGAAAGTTGCAGGCAGGAATGAAGGTGAGAGTGGACAGGCAGGAAGAGAGAGGAGGAAGTATTTAGCTTTATTCTCTTTTAGTTGTTAACACTGTGTGTATGGCCTGCTTTCCTTCATAGGCAATTGACTTCACCTCTAGAGCACCAGGGCCCACCTAGGGACTCAGTAATTTTTTTTTTTTAAGTGATATGTTATTTGAGCAAGAGGTAAGTTCATGTGATACATGAATTCTCAAATGCTCAATCTCCTTTCCTCCAATCATGAGCTATTCTTGCCTGAGTCCAGAGGGTATATTTAGAACACACTATGAAAAATAAATAAGTAAAAATACAAATACTTCCCAATTCCTACCCTAGTATGTGGGTTGAGAAATGACTAGCTGATAGCAGGTAGGGGCACAGTTGCCTGTACCTGATCTAATCATCTTCTGTGTGTGCGTGTGCATGTGCGTGTGTGTATGTGTGTGTGTGTGTGTGTGTGTGTGTGTGTGTGTGTGTAGTATAGTTTACTTGTTAATCCTGCAGCTTAACAGGGAGTTAAACTGTCTAGTTTCAAAATCTTGTTCTGTCACCAAGAGACAAGGTTTTTTTTTTTAACCCTTCTTGACCTCAGCTTCTTCAATTGTAAAACAAGGGTAATGCTTATCACATACCATTATTATGGGGATAAAAGAGATAGTCTGTGTAAAATACCTAGAGTAGAAGCCCAGTGGAGAATACTGTCTTGTCAGCTGGGGAATTTTAAGTCCGCGTGCATTGGCAGAGTGTTGTAAATTATCTAACCGTGGCTGTAAAGCTTTCCATCTTTTCGGGAGCAATGCTGCATGTGCGGCTGCAGAGCTGAGCAGGAGCTGGCTCTGTGAGTCCTATCCTATTCACATGCTGTCTTTTAAATGCTTGTCTTTGGCCCGCACTTAGTTGCTCTGATCCACTCAGATCAGAAGAGTTAGGGAGAAAACTTTTTTTTCTGTGCAAGACATTTACTCTGTGCCAGGCACTGTTCTCGGTGCTGTGGTACTGTGGTGAGCAATGCCATGTCCCCTGGAATGGTACAGTAGGCCAGAGTATAAAAGCCCACCAGGACCTGGACGAGACTAGACATAGTGGTGTAGAGTGGAGTTTCAGGCATGCTGTAGATTTAGACAAACAGTGAGTGCATTTTACCCTAATATAGTAATGGCCCATGAGCTATGATAAGTATCTTCAAATTCCTTCCCTCATCCTTTAGGAATGTATTTCACCTTTACAAAAAACCAGAAGAGTAATATTCAGTATAACAGATAACACATGCGCATGATGTTACATTGCAGTTTTGACAGGTTCTGTCTTTTTTTTTTGGATGACACTGATAAAAATATGTATGTACATATTCTTGAGAAGTGGCATGGGCTGAAAAACATAAACATGCTACCAATAAAAATATGCAGATGAGAAATGCACAATAGGGGGAAAGTTAGAAGTCTTGAGGAAACAGCCAGTGAGCAGGCTAAATAATGTTCTCCAAAGGTATGTCCATGTTCTAATACCTCTAATGAAGTCTTTGCAGATGTAATTAAGTGAAGAGTTTGAGAGGGCAGATTATCCTGGATTATCTGAGTGGGCCTTCAACACAATCACAGGCATAAAACGCAGGAAAGGGGGATTTGACATTTGACCGCACACAGAGGAGAAAGTGACATGAAGATGGGGCAGAGAGATGTAAGATGCTGGCGTTGAAGAGTGGAGTGATTCGGCCAAAGGCCTTGGAAGCCCAGAGGGAGTGGCCCTGCTGATGTCTTGATTTTGGCCCTGGGATACTGAATTGGACTTTTGGCTTCTAGCAGTGTGAATACACTGCTACAGTCTTTCTAATAGGTTCGTGGCAGGGAGGACAATCACTGACTATTGTCAACCTTCTCAGCATAGTGCTATCTTATCTATGTTCTGGTTCAACATGTCGCTTCCAACTTGTTTTGTTTTCCTTTGCATTCTTTTCTTTCCTTCTTTCTTTCTTTTTTTTTAAAGGAAAGATACAGGGAGGAATGAAGGCAAGCAGGTAAGCATGTAGGAAAGAGGAGGAAGAAGCACTTTTATTTTATTCAGTTGTTCATCATTGGTTGTTTGCCGGGCCCTGGGTCTTGAACCAGGGACCTTGGGATGTATTTGGATTGTGCCTTTAGGGCAGTATTTCAATGGTGGAATATTGGGGTTTTTTTGTTTGTTTTTTTGCAAACAAACAAAATCCAGGTGATTTTGATGCATGGATCACATTGAGAGACACGGATCTAAATTAGGGATGCAAAAGTCTAATGACTGCTTTGACTCACAGCAGAATATTTTAGTGACAAGCAAGCCAGTGTCTTCCAGACCTAGGGTCTCTTTCCTCTGATTAGTGTTAAAAATAAGCCAACTCTTGAGGCTTGACTTATTTTTTCTTAGGCTCTATGATAACCCTATGACTTTTTAAGACCCTGGAAAAATTCGATGGCATTATCTTCAGTTAGTCACTGTATCTGGCTAGGTCATGAGCTATTGCATCCCTTTCCAGTAAGATTATTATGTATGTTGGTACATTCAAGATTATGCCCGAGTTACATAAAAGGACTTCCTATATTTCCCAGGTGCACTTGCATCTCATTTAGTATCCATTCTTTGGTTAGGGTGGGTCCTTTCCAGAGGCCTGCTGCCATCCATTACATTTAGATTCTTCCAGATTTCATTCTCAGAGCATAATTTGATCTTGAAATGCTCACAGCTTTAAATACATCCATACACTCTCTCCCCAACTTCTTTCCAACTGCTTGCTAGGGGTCTCTTCTTGGAAGTCTAACAGATGTCTCCAATTCAGGTCATCTCCACGAGAACATGTATTCATCGTCACCCAGGCCGTCTAGGCCAACGATCTCCTCCTTCCTCGTTTCTAAATAAATTCCTCAAGGACAAGGTGTACGTCATCTTCTGTGTCCTAGTTGAGAAGAGTGCTAAGCAGGCAGGCAATGTACTTCTTTAAAACGAAAGAGCAAATAACCAGCTGCAGCTTCCCTCTGGAGTTTGATCTTTTAGGGTGAAGCTTGATTAGTCCTTTGGGACAACGAGTGGGCTCTTAAGTTTATTCATTTGACAGGGACACAGTGATGAACCTTTGATTAAACGCTGTGATTCTTGTAGTAACTTTTCATCGCACGTGATCCCAACTCTTTGGTGTGGTCAGTCTCGACACAGCGAGCCGCGCGTTTTCCTCGGGTCAGAGGCTCGGCCCGCGGGGTCCGCGGGGTCCTGCCAGGGCCGGCCGCGTCCCGTCGGGTGCCGCCGCGGGTCCGAGTCGGGTCCGGCGCGGCCCAGAGTTGGGGTCGCACGGATGGAGGGTGCGCGGCCCGGGGATCCGGGTCTTGTGCAGATCGGAGGTCGGGGGTCTCCGCGGCCGGGAACTGGGGTCAGGGCGCCCCGGGTCCGGATGCGCGCGGCCCGGGGTTGGGATCGGGGGTGTTGTACGGTCAGCGATTCGGGTCCCGCGCGTCCCAAGTCCGGGTGGACACGGCCGCAGGCGGGGCTCGGGGTCAAGGTCGGGCACGAGGTGTGCGCATCCCAGGTGGGGCCTCTGGGGCCGGGGGTAGGGGTCCCGCGCGCCGCAGCTGGGGCGTGCACTGCAGGGGTGAGGTCCGCGAGCCCGGGTGGGGCCGGGCGGGGCCGGGCGGGGCCGGGCGGGGCGGGAGCCGCCCCCGCCGCTCGACGTCACTTCCGACCGGGGCCAAGATGGCGGCGGCGCGGCCGCGGGCGCCGGGGCGGGCGGAGCGGCGGCGGCGACTGTAGTTCCTCTGAGGCGCGAGGCGCGGCGCGCAGGTAAGAGGCGGCGGGCGGCGGGCGGCGGGCGGCGGGGCGGGCGGCGGCGCCACGCCGGGGACCGGGCGCGCGGGGCTGGCGGGCGGACGCGCCCCCTGGGAAGTCCGGGTGTCCCGTGCCGGCACCGTCCCTCCCGCCCGCGCCCGAGCTCCCGGGGCCCGCGGCGGCGGACTGGGGGTCGCCTGGGCGCCGTTGGCTGCACGCGACCCCGGGGCCGGTCCTGTCCTCCCGGGACGCGCGGGCCGCCTGCCGACGCCACGCGGGCCGCTCCGAGTCCGCCGCCGCCGCCGTCCCCGCTTCTGGAGACGCCCCAGCCGGGCGGCTCACGGTCGCGCGCCTCGCTTGCCTGGGTGTCGCGTCTTTGTGTTTCCCAAGTCGTTTCTGTGCGGCTGAGCCCTGGAAGTCGGCCCCCCGGGCCCCCGGCCTCCCGGACCCCGCGGTGCCTCGCGCTTGTCCCCGACGTGCCCCGGGCGTTCACTCGGCTCCACGGGGACACGGGAACCGGCCTCGCAAGGCGGCGGCAGACGCGAGTGGGCCCCGCTGGCGGGTCAGGGCCCGGGCCCCTGTCGGGAGCGTGGCGGTACGGCGCCCTCGCCGGACCCCGAGCCCGGCTCCGAGCGGCGGTGCCCGAGTGCGGCGGCCGCTGAAGGTCTGCAGTTCAGTGCAGCCGCGAATCACCCTCGGAGGCCCTGTCATCGGACACGGGCGTGTTCGCACCCCCAAGGCGACTGCAATGATTTCTGCAAGTTTTTTGTTTGCTACATACAGGTTTATTGTGTACTGTGAAAAGTCACCGCCACGTTTAACCCCAAAGGGAACCTTTCAGTGATTCCACCGCAGACTTCCTCGGTGATCAATTGCGTCCCAGTATTGGGAAAACAGGTCCCCTCCCCCCGTTTTGTTTTTCATTTTAAACGTGTTACGAAACGTGTTTTCCCAACATCGAGGAGGAAGAACGGAAGCACATAGCGATATGTTCTCTTTCTGGGAGGGTTTTGTTTTTGAGACATGCCGCTGCCCGGCCATTCTGCCTCCTGACAGGCCGTTAGTTATTCCAGCACATTCTTTTACACGCAGGAGCTCGGGGTGGCCTGAGGGAGGTCTTTAAAGATAATCTTATCCCCCCTCCGCCCCCCACATTTGGAATCTGTAATCCAGGATTCTTTTTACCCATTTTGATTTGATATACGTTCATGCATTTTATTTTTATTCAAAGGAAAGTTACAGGCAAGAATGCAGGGAGAGAGAGGAGGAGGAAGCATGCATTTATTCATCTTGACTGCCCCCCCACCCCGCCGTGGTGAACCGGGTCCCTGGATGTGCACGGTCTGTGTCGGGTGGCCTCACCCGCTGGGCCACCAGGGTGCGCCAAGTTCATACATTTTAAAAGTGCTTAGGCCAGTACCAGGCACGGAAGAATAACTGCTTAGTAAAGGCCTGCTTTTCAACAAAAGTGAAGGTGATCTCTTGGAAACTCAGCCTGTTCAGATTTGTCATTTCTCATTTTGCGACAGTTCCTCAATCCACTCAATTTATATTTGTAATAACGCATTACTTTTGTAAGTATGATAAGATTCTCACTGTAGACATTTGGAAAACAAAAAGCACAAGGAAGCAACAGAAATGAGCCATAACCCTCCCACTCCTCAGGCACCGGGAACATTTTTTTGGCAGACCTCTTTCCCATCTCTCCTGCCCTGCTTCTGTGTATTTCTTCAAATAAATGTATTCACTTTATATATTTGTATTTGATACCGAACTAATATTGTATATATTGCTTGTAACCTATCTTCCTTTCTGAGCATGAGCTACATATATCCTGCCTTTAAATATTCATCAATATGGTTCTTCATGGTTGTGTAATATATAGTTTGGCCATAATTGATCAGTTTCATATTGAGCAGTCACATTTCTATAGCCTGAGATTCTCTTTTCATTAAAATTTGTTTAAAAGTTTTTATTTATTGTGAATTTTAATGTTCCGTTGTCTTTTAAGAGATGTGAAAATGTAAATTCTGTTCTTAGCCTCTAGATGCACATTTTTCCTGCCAATGTGGTTATAAGAAGCAGCCCTCAGTTCCAACTCCCTTTCATTCTCTTCTTCAGCGGTGTCTGTGCTGTTACATATCTACACACACATTCTTTTGATGATTATTTTACATTAGATGTTTATTATACATTAGATGAGTTTCTTTAAGCTGCCAGTCTCTTTTCAAGTTCCAGATCTGATGTACAAACCTTTTACAGTCTGTTAAATCATAGACTTTCTGAGATGGAAAGCACCTTAGGTTATTTACCAGGGGGAAAAAAAGAACCCTCAAAACCCCCAGTACTAGAAAACTCCACAACAGGGAGCCAGAAAGGATTAGTGGGCAGAAGGGGGATGGGTCGAAGTTGTAGAGATGCAGGGAGTTCCCAGATGGTGGGGACATTTCTTCTGGCTACTGCTGGTACTGCCGATGTGTGTTCAGTGCTTGTCAGCAGCGCTGTCACCGTTTATGGCATTTGGTTAGAGGGCGGGGGGAGTGCTCTGTCTCACCCTTTGAAGTTTACAGTTAGGGTTGTACAAATCGCCTTCAGAGAGCCCCTGAGAATTATATGTAGGTTCCATTAAAGAAGGATTTCTTAAGCTTGGCACTGCTGACTTTTCAGGCTGCATACTTCTTTGTAGTGGTGGCTGCCCTGGGCTTCGTCGGCGATTTAACAGCATCCCTGGCCAATCAAGTCTCCAGACAGTCAGTGCCTTCTGTCCCTGGAGTGGACAGCGCTGTTCCAGTTCTCAACCACTGTGTTGAAGGAGGGGGCTTGTCTAACTGGCCAGGTGAACCGTTGAAGCAGTCAGTCCATGGAGCCACTTTAGTCACAGACATTAGGATACCCCATGTGGTTTATGCGACATCCATCTTGAAGGGGGGCAGTGGACTAACTGGCTTGTCTCAATTCCTGCGTTTGGTTTTCTGATTTTTCAGCTTTGGCTTCCCTTTTGTGGCAAGAGATAAAGCAGTGTGAGGTAACCTAGAGACTGAAGGCATTTTCATGACAGAGGATCAGCATGTTCAGTGAGTAGCTTGAAGCATTAGGGAATTTAAATATGTTTGCATAGTTGATGCATGGTGGATAATTTAAGCTCGTGGTCCATTAGACTGAATTTCAGAGAAACAACTGTCACTTCTCTTAGAAGATGAGACTTGGTAAAGCAGCCCCTTGAAGATTGATGGCAGAAACCAAACAAGTTTTGCTAAAATCTTTTTTTTTTTAAAGCAACCGATTCAGGATTATACTCTGCAAGTGATGAATTTGCCCTGAGGAAATAGATTTTACTTTTGAAATGCTGACTTAACTGTACCTTACTACTTTTTAATTTAAAGATAGTTTATTGATCCTTGGCAAGCATGCACCATTAATGCAGCTTCCCCTGGTCAAAAAAGTGTAAGTCATCAAATCTTTATTTGTAGTCTTAAAAGGGTAGATAGTATAGATTGAGTTTTTATTGTGGTGTCAGTAATCTTTAATTACCACTGATACATAAGACAGAAAACAAGAGATGGGCTGTTGGGTTATATTTTGTAATAGGGTGATTTTCTGAATTAAAAAGTATCTGCATACTTTCACTGGAATGAATGCCTGTGTCATTTAAACATTCTGTCTTAAAGAGAATGCCTTTCATTCCACATCCACCTCCTGGAGCGTGAATTAGTTATTGTATGTAGTAAATCGTGTCCATTTGGAGTGAAATATGCTTATAATATTTTGTTCAGTACTGCATGGTGTTTATTCTCAGGGTCTGGGTTCATGTCACGCTTCTACTGTGTTTTCATTTATTAGTCCTCTGGAACATGCAATAAAGGAGGTTTCAGTGAAACTTAAATATCTGCCAGCCATTTTGGCGGAAGGAATATTTTGTAGCCCTTGTGATAAATCATACCATAGGCTTTGCTTTGGAAGAGCTAGCTTGCCTCTTGGCACAGCTTGCGTGTAATACGTGAAGCTCAGTACAACCGCTGTTTCATTAGAGTGGGCAGCCTGTCCGGAAACTAGGAAAACCTGCACGTTTTGCAGATGCTTACAAGTAGTTCTGCTAAAACATTGATGAAGTCTGGGGTGCCTACCAGATTCTGTGGCATTTTCAAATAATTTAAATGATCCCATCAAAATTTGAAAATAACTGGGAGACGCGCTAACCCCTCTATTCTTCATTGTGAATCTTTGCATTGCCCAAGACCTTATTAAGACAATGTAAATTAAGCATCATTTGGAGTATCAATGTAAAAGTGACATTCTAAATGTTTCTCACCTTGTGAGGCTTATTTTAAGGACTTTGCCATAATTCTGAAAAACTTACTTTTAAATTACACCCGAAAGTAGGCGTTTCAGAAAGGGAGGGCTCTTGGGATAACTTTAGGTTCTTAGTTGTGAGGCTGTGTTAACTACTTGTCAGTGGTCACTGAGCTGGTCAGGCCCCATCTTGGGAGGTGCGCATTGCGCCCTTGCGATCCCCTGGTCACTGAGCCCGACCTCAGTGAACAGAAGAGACTGTGTCATTCTCTGACTGTGGCAGGTGAGGGTCCGTTATCCCTCCTCTTCCTCTTTGGGAAGTGGGCGCAAAGATAACGGCTTCTTTCACTGGGTTGGGTTGAGATGAATAGATGAAGAATAGGTAAGCCATTTGAGACACTTTAGATTTTTTAAAACAAAAAGACGGGTAGTTGTTTTCTTAGCTATTTCTCCACATGCGGTAGGCCAGAGGGATAATAGGGCACCATTAAAGTCAAGAGAAAGTTCTGAGTCCTTAAGCCTCTTGGCCTTCCCACTTGTCTGCTGAGTGTGGCCAAGGGAGGGTCTTTGCTGTCCCTTCCCTGCCTTTCTCAGCTGCATCCTTCACTCTGTTCTTCTCTGGATGTTTTCCCTGGGTGACTTCCTCTGCACTCCTTAGGGACTGAGGACTGCTAAATCTCCATCCCCTGGAAGGTCAGCGGTGCTGGAACTTTTCCGAAAACCCTGGGGCTAACATCGCTTTCCTTGTTGGTGTCTGACCTCTCTTCAACTCCTCTCTAAAATGGCGTTCACCCCCTTTCCACTGAAACACCGTCCCTCCTGCTGACTGCTCCAGCTTTAGAAGGGTCACATTCCACCTTTTGAACTCATCTGTTTACCTCCAGTTGAGCTCGAAAATACATTCTGTGCATTTTCCCTCTGCAGCATCATACTTTGTTTCCTTCTGCATTTGTCTCTGGTTCAAACCAGTGTGTCTTTGCCAGGCCCAGTCCTCCTGGCTGACCTCCCCCCACTTCTAGCCTGGTTCTTTCAGATCTGTTCACCTTCCTAGATTCTTAGACATTGTTTCCTTTCTCCTGCTGCTCCAGTCAGGGCGGGTGGCTCCTCCTCGCTGAGCCCAGGTGGCCAGATCACGGGCAGTCACGACCTGCCACTTCTGCCTCTTGCTTGCTGTGGTCATGGGTCCTGCTTTTGAGTCCTTCAGTCTTTCCCTCAGACCTTTAGGGCTTTGTCATGGGCTGGGGGGAGGGCGGCTGGAGACTAACTCTGCTCCCGGAATCCGGGGTGCTCTGTCTCAGGGTCAGGTTTTACCCCCGACTCCCAGCCCTGCAGACCTGGCTGCCCCTTCGAGCTCTGCTCAGACTCTCAGCGACTGGCTTGCCATAGCCGGATGGTGTCAAGACAGTCTGGCAGCCTTTTATCATAAATGGGGGCTATGTGTTTTTACCTTGAAAAAAGAGCGACAAATACATTTTGAGAAAGCATACTTTCCTTTTAAAAGGTATATACAAGAACTTCTGAAACCGAGAGCCCTCTATGAACATTTATTGTGGGAGCAAATTGTGCTCCCAGCAGCAGGCCTCACCATCGTTCTAACGTGCTCTGGACAAGACACGTGCTGCACCATCCACGGGGCCCCAGGCTCAGATTGTACTGAAGGTGGAAGAGTTGTTTCCTCCCCAAATAGCAGATCCTTGAACAGACTCTTGGGAGAAGGCCCAGGAACTTTCGTAGTGATACCTGTGTGCCTGATGCCTTAGTTCAAGTTCGATGTAGTTTGTCTCACTCTGGTATCATTTCGGATTTGGCTTTAGATTGTCCACTTTTGAATTCAAGAATGCTCCCTGTCATCCCCAGCCACATGGAAGGTGACTTGGAGAATGTCCGCATGAGAAAGAGAATGAACTTGAGTGCCAGCACCAGACCATCACATTGCCGTTCATTCTTCCCTTTTCCAGGAAAGTCAGAACTATTTTACAGGCTTCCTGAAATCTCCTTTTTAAATGTTGAGCCACAGAAGGCACATCCACATTGGCAGATCCTGTGGAAAAGCAGTAACTCACTCTTAGGGGGCCAGCGGAGAATTCCTTTTGTTTTGTTAAATGAGCTATCAGATGGCGGGTTGCTTTAAAAATTTTGTGTTTTAAGTTGGAAGTTTGGATTTGAGTGTTAGGAAAGAAATGACTTAATTTTCCTTCTATGATAATTTAAAGTTTTTAATCATCTAACATAGGGAAGGTGTCAGAAAAGGTATCATTTTGTCAAAACTTCTTCCATGTTACTACTGTTTCGCAGTTTCCAGTCAACTGTTGGGTAGGTGGTACTTTCCTGCGAGGGGGGAGTTGAAAAGATCTTTATGGGTGCGATTCTCATCAGAGAGCAGGGATGCAGGCGCAACACTGACTTTGCGTGTGGATTTTCACCTTTATATTTTTTTTAGTAATTAGTCTTGAGAGCAAGGAAAGGAAACAATTCTCTAATTCAGGGATATTTGAGTGGGATGGAATTACCTCATCCAGGAATATTGATGATGGTCCTTTTGTTTCCAGCGCCATGGAGACGGATATCCCACTACTAGAGTGAGAGGTATGTTTTCATTTCTTTAGAGACGCTAGTTATTTTTAATTAGGGAGTTAGAAGGAATTGTAGAAACCTCAAACAAAAGCTGAAATTAGTGATTAATGAAATTTTCACTGCATTATGATGACAAATTGCACATTTAATCAAGAGATAAAGGAGCGCATATATCATTATACCGTCAGCTATGTAAATAATCAGTAATGCTTTATTTTTATAACTCATTATTATTGGGTGCTTGGAACAGCATTTTTTTGAAAAAATTCCTTTTAATCTTTCTTTCCCTCTCAAGGAGAGCTATTCCAGAGAAAAACCCTCTAGAGACTCATAACCTAAAGGAGAAGCTCCTAGCCATCCGCAGGTCTCACTTTCCATTCTAGCAGGTGATGTGTAACTTGCATGTTGCAGACAGAAGCCCGTAATCAGCCTCCTTTCTCCTTGGCCTGCTGCAGCTGCAGAGCCCTTCAGACACTGGGCCCTCTGTTTCCCTTGCTGTTGCTGCATACTGCTGTCAGTGTCAAATTCTCCCATCTGGAGTAAATCCCATAAACTCTGCTTCCTACTTTAGATTTGTGTCTTGACACTCTGTGCCTTGAATTTAGGGAATCAGGTCTCTGAGTATTTATCTGTGGTGTCCTCTGCCTCATTGAGGAGGCTGATTGATTGAAATGGGAGAAATTGCTGGGTTCTTTGTAGCCCTCCATACACCTAGAAGGTGGGGAATTTCTTTTCCTCTGTGTGATACACTCCGTTACAGGGTCGTCTTTATGCCTCCAGTGGGAGAGACATGAGCTGCTGGATCCGAGCAGTTAAGAGTTTACATCCTTTGGGTCAGCAGTTTACCAGATGCGCTGTGTTCTCACTCTTTCTTCCTCTTTATTTACACACACAGACACAGTCTCCTTAAAACGCTAACCATATTAGGTTTGATTTTTCACTTTAGCTTATTTAATTTGGTCTGCTCTTGGCTTTACTTTGCCTTTTTAAAAAAATAGCTTTGGAGATTTTTCTAGTACAAGAAGCAGATGGACACAACGATTTAACCAGTGTTACATTTGTTGCATTAATGTTCATTGTGTCTTTCATCTGCTGTCAGAAGATGGGTGACTGGCTGTAGGATGGTCTGACCCTGGGGCAGGGGTCTGGCTTGGTCTAGATTCTCTGCTCTCTGGCTCAGCGATCAGACGACAGCAAAAAGCAGTTAGTGAAGTTGTGATGACACTTGAATAAAGAATAATTATTTCATTGTTGCTGTATTGATACACATCATGGATAATCAAATCATGTTTTTGATATTTAATTCAATATCTGTAAAAGATGATCTATCCTAGAATTTGGAGACAATTTCTTAAAAGGTTAATGATATGCATATTAAAGACTTGAATATGTAAAATCAAGATCAAACTCTTATTTTTCTAAGACTCTATGCTATTTGTATATTTGGTGATAAAGTCACATGCTGTAAATTCGTATATCTGCCTTATGCTTTATCTGACAAATATGAACAGGGTGGAATAGGTGCCATATCGGGGTGTTGTGGACATACTCAAGAGCGAGTGGTCGGACTAGAAATCCAAGAAAGAAACAAAGGCATAAACTAGGATCAGACATGGCCTAGGGGTTTAAGATTTTCTCTTTACTGTTGGTGAAAGTCTACTTAATTGTTTAACTCAAAACATTTGATGGAGGCATGTGTTAAGTTTTAGGGGTGTATGTGGGAAGATGCCTCTGCCCTACACTGATAGGATTGATGGCTCAGGTCTCACATCTGATAGGACTTTGACCTTGAGGTGTCTTGTGCAGTGCGTATCGAAATCTCTGGAAGGGAGGCTTTCTCTGTAGGGTTGTCAGGAAACTTCCTCTGGGCTTTGTAGCGCTGGAGGAATCTGTGGAAGTGACTCCTCTAGCGCCTTGAAAGGTTTCATCCTATCACAGCTAGTCATACGCCCACAGCCCACAGGTTCTCGAGGGTATTTAGGGTTTGCGTGAGTATTTTTGGTCCTCAAAATGATGGGCGGCTGTGCCCTCACTGAGTGAGCGGGACTGTGCCGAGCTACCTGAGGGGAGGGACGCAGCGCGGGGCCAGGTCCTGAGTCAGACACCACCTGGAGTCTCATGCTCCTGTAGCGTCCCTTGTTGTAGCTAAAGCAGCTTAGTGAGTGTTTAATTTTAGAAACACCGTTTGAGAAGCGCGTTTTGGGTTTGCATGTTTTGGTGTTATACAGTATCTCAGGTAAAGATTTGATAGTAGTCTGCGGCACTAGGGAGAGAGAACCTGGGGGCCCGGTTTCAGCCAGTAGAGTTAGAAGTGATAGAGGATCCGAGCTCACACGTATGTAGTGAGCCCGTAATAATAATAAAGCAGTGTCGTTTTATTAATTCCGCCAGTGCGGAAAGTCCGTAGATTATTGACCAAGTAACAGTCTGAACAGATTGTAATTTTTAAAAGGAAAGTTGATGCGATTCTCCAAGATAAATCGAAGTAAACTGCTTTGAGAACATTCATGTTTTGTCAATTGTTTGAATTGCGTCTGAGCCCGCAGCAGAAAGCGGAGAGGGAACTGGAAGGAGAAAGGTGCTAATAGAGGAGGAAGCACCTTGAAAAGCAGATGGTGGGGAGGCGGCAGCCCCTAGGCAGATGGCAGTTCCTGCTCCCTTGTCCTTAGGATGAAGACCCATGATGGTCACACCTCACAGCTAACCTGGCTCCAGCCTGCGAGTTCCGTACTGAAACACACCCACGATCCTACAGTGCGTTACTGCTCAGATCTATCTGAGAGCTACGTGGGCCAAGCCAACCGTCATCCTTGTCCTGACTGGGGCAATCCCTCCTGAGGGGTCTGCCTGCCTCCCGCCCAGCTCCTGGTCTGTATATCCAAGTCACCTCACTTTGCTAACACCTTGCGCCTCCCAGTGACTTTCCACATCTGGGTGACAGCTTGTCGCCCTTCTGGTGGACGCCCCCTGTTCTTGCCACCCCCTGCTGAATCTCAGTGAACCCCTCTCCTCCACCCCATCCTGCAGCCCTCTACTTTTCTTCTCACTCATTGTGTCCCAGCCGTGTGACCGCTTGGCTCCCCATGTCTCCTTGTACCCACTTCCCCGAGAGGCGCTCCGCTCCCTGGCTGGTCACAGCGCTCCTCCCAGCTCTGTTCGACGGTCCCTTTCTCAAAGAGGACTTCTGGGACCGTCCGAAGAGTTCGCAGGCGTGGGGATAGAGACAGACAGAGGTTCTGCTCCCTGCCCCCTGCCTCCCTGCCGTTTCATTTTTCTCTAAAGCACCTTCCTGACCTGACCCTACACTTCGTACTAATGTTTTTGTTTACATGACTCTCCTCCTCCAGAGGGCACAGTTTCTTCTGCTCACAAACAGCTTGATGTTTAGTGGGTGCTCGGAGGGAGGCAGGGTAAAAGGTTGGTGAACTTGAGTCAAGAAGCAGTAGCAGAAGCCCTACTTGCGAGATCGAGTGACCGAGCCTCCCTGGCTCTGTGTCTCGTTGGTCAACATGCTAGGACTCGCCTCCTCCATAGACGGGACTGTGCTGATGTCTGCCATGGCCTTGGGCCGGCTGGCCTTGGGAGAAGCTTCAGAGATGAAGAAGGTTCTCTGGAGAAGGGAGAGACCAACTAAAGGAAATGGTAAAGCATTGTAGATCTTTGTAAAGACCTTTCATTGGAAGTGCATTTTACTGCTAGTTTTCTGCTCTGTCCCTCAGAGCGAACTGCCTGCAGCCGTTGTCAGTGAATCCACCTATGAAGCTTACCGAGAGGGCAGGTGATCCTCTGACCTTATACTCACTGCTGGGGGCTTCGGATGTCGCAGGGCATCCGCCCAGTGGAACTGTATGGCAGTCAGTGTGGGCGGTAGAGAGGGGTTAGGTGTGCACACTCCGAGGCTCCAAGTGTCCATTGTGACTTCATAATGACCTCAGGTCGCATAGAGAAGCGTCGGTTATGTTCACTACAGGGTGGTTACCAAGGAAGGACATGGCATGTTAACTCTAGGAGAGAGACGCAGTGCAAGTGTTTACAGACAGGACTTCCTGGGGTTGCCTCCGGTTTTGTGAAATGCATTGGCTGGTATTTCCTTTGGACGAGTTTGTAGTGGTCCAGCCACCACCAAGCCCCTAACAAGATGCAAGTTCTGGACGCCTTCCCCGGGCCAGTTGTGACCTGAAACTCGTCCAGAGGACTAGCACTTAAATGTAGTGCCTTCGTCGGGAAAGGTGCTCAGGGGAGTGTGGTTCAAGAGTCAGGGAAAGACCCAAAGCCACCCTTGGTAATGATCTGATCGCTCTTTCTGCTGGTGGCAGACGGCAGTGTGTGCTAGTGTGAAGGTGCCCTTCAGTGACATGTTCCTTGCGTTATTACCAAATAGAACAGAAAGTTACAGTGCGGGGAAATAATTCTGAGCAAGTTCGTGGAGAAATAAATTAGGCTTCGTGGTATGTGTTTATATACTTGCTGATGGTGTTTAGACTATTTACAGTGGGCGCGTGACTTAAAGTGGCATGATTGTCGAACTTTCTAAATGACTCCTGAGATGGACATTGCAGAAAGGATCGTCTCGCATAGGTTTATACAGAAAGAAGTATGTCGTATGTATTTGCAACAGATGATTTTGCCTTCTCTGATTTTATGATACTCTGACTGTATTGACTAAAACATTGTAAAGGAATCACTGTAGTTCTTTCCCAACAGCCTTTATTAAACTGTTTGCATTTTATTGTGAGGTTTCTGTTCCTCAGAGAGGAACACTTGCCCCCACTTGCCCCCACCCTGGACATACTAGTAAATCCTCTGTTCTACTTCAGGAACTCGAGAAAGAAAATAATGTTACGGGGTCTGACTGAGTGTGCGTCGCACACAGCATTGATGTACGTGAAAGAAGAACATATGCATTGCCTAGTAAGTTACTCAGCAGTGCTGTGTTTCTGTTAACAAAGCTGAGTGATGTCTTTGGAGTGATGCCATTCCAGAGCTGAAGTTTGACGTCGTCCGCAGACCTGCTTTGGACTGTGGAGTGTGGTGAAGTCCCAGTAGAGCGACATCGGTTTTGCTGTGGTGACCCATCCGTGACGTGCACTCTGCACAGATTCCGCTGCCGCGGCCTGGAGTTGCTTTACGAAAAGCTCTTTGAGCAAACTGCAGTTCTGTGTGTGGTTTTAAATCACTGTAAATGTATAGGCAGGTACATATTACAATTGTCTGTTTTTCTTTTTAGGGCTCATGTAATCAAAGAAGTTTCTTTGTTGTGTGTATCTTTTCAGAACACAACAGGAATTGAAAATGAATCAGGTGAGTTTAAAAATAAGAATTTATACAAATACATTACCTAGATATTAGACCAGTTCTTGATTTTTGAAAGAGAGTAGCACACACATTCACTCTTCCCAGATTTCCCTTTCTGTTACCTAGAACCCTGGTGAGTCCATTGCTCGCCTGCGGTGCTGGTTCGTCGTGAGTGGATGTGCGCTTAGTGGTGTCAGCTGGCGCTTCTGTGACGCCCCGAGTGGAGGCCGCATTCTTCCAGAATTTAACTACCCCATTCTCGTGTCCACTTGTGGTTTTGTTTTGAAGCTTATTAGGCTTTCATTTTAAGTACCTTTTATTTTGTAATGACCCATTGATTGAAAAGGGAAAATGGGAAGTTTTTTTTCAAGACCAAAGCTGATCAAATGAGAAACTATAAACTTTTTCTCCTTACAAAAACCTGTTCATAGAATAAATAACAAAAGGGCAGATATTGAAATGTAAGATATGTTTCATTTTATAGGAGGGTGCGAGATTACCTGGAGATTGAACAATGGAAATTTTATAGCTTAGAAAGAGGTTCTGATAAATAGAACCAGTTTTAGCGGACTTAGTATATTCTAAAGAAGGATTCTTATTTTCTGACCTCGATGTCATTTCACTTACAGTTATAGACATTTATGGGTGTCAGAAGCATTATCTTTTGAAACATGAACACATTTAAAAAAACATGAACAAAACTTAAAAATTGAAGTCTGTAATTTTTAGTGCTTAGCTTAAGACGATCAGACTTGAAAGCCAACAACTGAAATCTTCGAACACCTTTTTATCATTTGCAGGTGCTTCTAATTGGATATCACAGTCCAGTTTCATGAGGTGGCCAAGTTTAATAAATTCAATCCCATGCCGTGTTGAAAGACGTGACATTTTTGGAGTGGATTCTTTTGATTTCATTACTTTCTTTATCAAAAATCGATTTATTTTAATGCAAAGGACCATGCATCATAAAAAAAGTGAATCTGGTGAACACATGGGGCATATGGTTTATATTATTTTAAAACTTGCAGATTTACTGACATGCTTTTGAAGGCAAATTATTCTTGAAATGGTGAGATGGGAGGGGGAAGTGAACAGAATGGATTTTCATAGTCATTGTCCATCAAAGTGATGTGCATATATATGTCATAGGTTTCATATCTTTTTCTGTTTTAAGATTGATCTTAATGTGAACTTGGTCACCCAGAGGAACTAGGTTTTCTGCTACCAAGGACCTGTTGTCAGGCATCTTGGTTCTGGAGTAAGATGTTCGTGAATGCTCTGAGGGGGAGTCGGAATGTGTTCATGGAGTGTCGGCAGTCATTTCTTTCAGGCTGCTGCAGCTTTAGCCCTTGGCTTAATGATACTTTGATTCTTACACCGCCTTAGACCAGCCGTACTTATTTCTAATATATTTAGACCTGTTTGACACCTCACGCTTTTGCTGTAATATTGCATTTATATTGAATGAACTGAGTTTAAAGAAAGTCCTCATGCCATTCAAAAGGGTTGTAGCAATAACTTTCTTTTTTGGCTCTTTTACAATTTCATTTTGCTTTCGACAAGTTTTACTATCAGATCTGCTGAGGACTGCCTTTGATGCCAAACGCCAGATAGTGATGGGAAAGTGCCCTCTTATGTCTCTAATGGTTAGCACATTGCTGATTTGAATGTGACTTAAGTGGTCTGGTAATCATGAAACTTATTTGGAGTCTAAAAATTGTCTACTTTTTATGAGTAAAAATAGCAGGATATTTGTTGGTTTTTTTTTTTTTTTCATTGTTCAAGGACTGTTAGTTGCAGGATATTTAGACCTGATGATTGTGTCATGGCATACAATCTGAGTGGTTTTCAACTATTATCCTGATAATTTAAAAAAATTAAGAATTGCCTCAGGACATTTTATGTTTTCCCTCTTGTATTTATTATCTTATTTTAACCAGTGAAAATGCTGGAAAAGCTTTGCAGAAATTCAGATGCTTAAACACTTTTAACTTGAACCAGATGGACTTTTGATTAAAATCTTGGGTGAGTTAGGGTTAGAGTGTTCTCTCTCAGGACTGAGCAACTGCTTCGGTGAATTTCAGCTGCCGGGCCTGGCTCATGAGAGGCGTGGTCTCCAGCACAGCAGCACAGAATCATTTATTCAGACTTGCCTGACTGTTGAGTTTGGGAGACTGGACACCCTCAGGGCTGCCCCAGTCCCCTAGAGGAAATGGGAGTCCACCACCATGGGCAGCCTCGGCACTGACTGCTGAAGTGCCTTCTCAACCTCTTGGCTTCATCAGCTTCCTCCGTGTCCTTGCTGGTGCCCCAGCCCTCCAAGTTCTCCCAGCCCTGGCCCTGGGCACCACAAAGCCCTGGACCTGCAGATTCTGTCTTTCTGCCCCATTCTTCACTAAGTACGTAGCCCTTTCTTAATACTGCATATCTGCCTGATTTCGAACCTGGCTTGTTTTGCAGGTGAGCCCCCGCCAGTCCAGGCCTGGCTGCAGGCAAGGGGAGCCAACCACTTCCTCCCCTTGCTCTCCATTTTCAGTCACAGACCTCATTAATATCCCCCACCCGCCCCAATATTTAACACTGGAGACTTTCTACTATTTCCTTATCTTTTTCCTAGATTGATCTAGGAGAATCTAGAACTTTATAAGTGGCTGTCTCTTTGAATAGAGTTTAGAACCACTTAACTTCATAGAACATCTAAAAGGAATGAAGTTCCATCAGGCGAACATGCTCGGTTGCTCATGTAGAAATGCTAGTGGTTTTTAGACCTCTTCCTATCCATTTTGTGCTTCGTCGACACGCCGAGCTCTCCATGGAGGAGACACGCCGGTGTCTGCAGCCCCTGTGAAGCAGAGGGATCACAGCCTTCACTTTTTGGATGAAGGCCCCAGAGGTGTCTTGCCCAGGATCACTCAGCTAGTAAGCGGTAGAGCTTTGACTCACACCCAGGCCTGTCAGATCCCTAAACCCAGGTTCCTGGGCTCCTGGCTGTACTGCTAATCAGACAGGATAAGTGACGTAATGTCAGGCTAGCAAAGGGGCAGCTCCAAAATCTCAGGGGCCTAACACAGCAGCCACTTCTTTCCTTGTGCTCCCATACCCCAGAGGCCTGCTGCTGCAGCTGCTCAGGACCATGCATGATGGCGGCTTCACCCCAACACGCGTGCTTCTGTCCAATCAGTCACCCAGCCGCGTCTGATTAACAGCTCGAGGAGGGAGTGCTTAAATCCTATCCGATACCTGAGAGGGAAGGAGAACTGTAATATTTGGGTACAGCCCTAGTGATTTTTTTCCCCCCCAGCTTTATTGTGATGTAATTGATATATAACATCATATAATTATTATTCCTCATGATTTTTTGTAACTGCCTTGATTACTGCTGATTCACACTTAGGGTTTTGTTTTTTGTTTTTTTTTAAGAATCTGCATAACAAGGTGCTACTAGTATTGAAACTTTCTGTCAATATGGTAGCTTATAACTGCAGAGTCTCTGTCTTGATCAGTTATACTAGTATTGCCAGTAACTAGTAGCAAAGCTGTTAACAATTTAGCCTTGCAAACGTGTTTTAAAGTTTTATGTACTAAAACTTTTTATCACTGGATGTTGCAAATCTGCCCCGAGAACTGTGATAAACCCCCCAGAACTCTGTTCTCTTTACTGTTTGGAACGTGCCTGCATTAATCTCCTTCACCCTGCGGGGATGACCTGCCTCCCAGCCTGCTTTGTCCCTCAGTGAGCTCGATCCTCCATCAGGAGGGACTCTGCTCCGCGGTGTACAGAGTCAGAGGAGACAGTGGAAAGGCAGAAAGACAAGCTAGGTCATTTCAGATAGTAAACAATTCTCTGAGGATGCTGAGGCAAGGTATTGTGATAATGATGAAAGATTTTGGGTGGAGATGGGCAGAAGTTCTCTGTGTTAATGGTTAGAGGGGGGTTATAATGAAGAGGTGGTGAGTAATAGAACAGAGACTCAAGCAGTCGTCAAGAATCAGTATGTGAAAAGCTGGGGAAAGAAAATTCTAGGCAAAGTGACCAAACAGTGAGTGCAGAAACCCTGGGGTGGGAATGAGTTTGCTGCTTCAGGGAGCAGAGAGCAGCCAGGGCTGGGGCTGGGCAAGCTTCAGGGACTCTGGGCACGATGGAGTTGGTAGCAGTGGCAGGGCCAAGTTTACGGGTCCCTATGGGAAGAAGCTTCTGTTTTATTCTAAATGCAGCAGGAAGACCCTGGACACTTAAAAACAATTTCTGTTTTGGGGGGATAGCACTCTCCTGTCTTTTGGAGACTGGGTTGTGAAGGCAAAGGTGTAGCACTGAATGTGTGTTCATTATTGAGATCGACACCATATTTGAGGACACTTTCTCAGTTGGACAACTTGCTGAACCTGCTGGCTTTTTGGAAGAGGACACTTTTAGAACTATGTCAGAACTACTTGGCTGCTCTTCTTTTCCAGAGATGGTGATTTCTTGTTCTGTTTCCATCTTTTTATTATTGCAGTCAGATTCACTCAGATCCAAATGCAGTTTAGTGCCATTTCAGTGACTTGAAGCTTGTTTTGATTTTCTTCCTGTTGTGTCCCCCCCCCCCCCACGCACCCAAATTGTAGCTTAGGGTCTTGTTGGCAAGTCTAAGGAAAGAAGAGGTGTTCAGAGAATTTTAGAGGCTGTCTTTTGCGGGTAACGCGGATGACCACGGTGATGGTATTAATGTAGCGGTCACATACGTCTTAGTGTGAGTATATCCCAAATATTGAAGCAGTGCTGAATCAGTTCTCTCACCCCCTGGTGTAGTTTGGTCACATTGATATTTAAAAAGCTAGGTGCTTTAATTAAATAGGTTAAATCTGGTATAATAAACTCTGGGTAGAGGATGTGAAAGGAATTCTTCATAAGCTTGCATATTCCCCCCCACCCCTCTGCCTGTCCAGGTGGCCTTTGGGCTTTACGTTGGCTTCACTCTAGCTGTCTTAGCCACCTGAGCCACAAGGATGTGCCACTGTCCTCTTAACACGTAGAAGTAAAGCCCGAGTGCACGTTGCCCATGGAAGACAGTCATGCAGCTGGTGGGGCTGCCGTCTGCCGTGCAGTGCTGCGCGCTGAAGGCCACTCACCCAGGGACTGCTTGGCGTCACGAGTGGGGCTGCGGAGACGGGCAGACTGGTGCCCAGGCCGCAGGTGCTGGGACAGGGCAGACGAGGTCAGGGGCGTGGTGAGTCAGCTTTGTGGTCCCTGTAAGGACCAGCGGATACGTTGCCAGGGCAATGGGAAACCAATAGGAAGGGTTTTGAGCACAGAAATGTTTGAGTTGGGCTAAAAGAAATCTGTATTAAAAAAAATTTTTTTTTGGTATGGGATGGGTGTTTTCGACTTTTATTTTCTTGGAACATTAAAGTTTCATTTTAGCATGACTTAAAGAGAGTGTAGGATTGATTTATTTAACTTTTAAGTTTGAGCTGTAACTTAGGTAGAGTCAGTATACTGATTTGAAATGTTGTCTGGCACTTCGACAACCTCCGCTGTGAAGATACAGGATGCTTCATCACCCTAAGGGTTCCTTCTTGCCTTGCAATTGGCTTTGCCCCCGCCCCTGTGCCAGGCAACCGCTGGTCAGCCTTCTGTCCCGCCAGCTTGTCCTCCCCCGCCAGCTTGTCCTCCCCAGCATCAGACAGTTCGTGTTTTTGCGTTTGTTCCCTTTTAACCACCTTGTTGAGATTCTGCTGTGCTGTGCAGCTCAGTAATTCATTCCATTTACAGATAATGTATTTGGGAAAACATCGAGATAAATCTGTTTATAATCGTATTTCTAAAGATGTGGCGGAACCTGGAACACTTTCTTTCATTCTAGCCAGCCCTACTCCTGTTTGCTAATCCTGTGCATATACATGGTGTGAAAAACCAGAAATCATTTTTGCTACTTTACACATTATTGACATAGAATTATAATTTATCAGTGATGATAAATACAAATTTGATTTCTCAGACTTTAAAGACCTGACCAAAAGTTGGTTTGTTTGTTACGACCTAAACTTAAGTGAACGTGCACGCGGCTTAGGAAGTTAATGTGAAGAGTCACGACGGCACGGAGGTTTCATCTGGAATCATGTATTCCTTCCACTGGCTAAGTTAGTGATTCTGATAACTCCTCAGACATTGTCATCCTGAACGAAAACATGAGCCTGTTTCTGGAATTTGAAGAACATAGTTGAGCAGCTTTGGTAGCATGTCCTGTGACCATGAGCCTGTGCATCGGTGCCGCTCTGGCGGAGGGCGGCGGCATTTCGCTCCTCCTCCCCTTTGCGGGGTGAGGTTCGTTTTCCGCCCGAGTTCTGACTTGGGGCGGGCGGGCGGCTTTCCGGGATCTGCCTTTGCGCCTGCTTGAGGGAAGCGGTGCAGCGCAGCCCCGCAGTCTGCTCAGGAGACAGGAGCGAATACACGGAAAATACCTAGGCTGGGGCCTGGCGTGTATTAGACACTGACGTAGTAGTGGTCCCATCACCATTTTAATGTTCAGCCCATAACCTAGTCTGGTTCTGTCCTATCAAATCCCTCCCCCTCACTGACAGCTGGAGTGCTGCCCACTCAGCGTCCCTCCTCTGGACTGTCAGAAACGCCTCCTCGATTACCTCGCTAACAGTCTTTGTCTCCTGGTCCAGCCTGTCCATGGACCTGGTGCTGCATATAAGAACCTTAACAGACCCTCTGCCTAGGAAATCGGAAAAGTGGGTCGTCATCCTGGGTGGTTTGGAATGTCTTCATGGATGAACTGGGACTTGACTTTGATCTGGAAGGACGTACAGGATATTGACTGGTCAGAAGAACCGAGGACCCAAAGGACTGGCGGCCTGGGTGGTTAGCTGCTGAAAGCCTGAATTGTAAAGACCAGAGTAGGATGAGGACCTAGTGGTGAGAGGCAAGGGGGCTTTTAAGAGTAAAAAGGGAATTTTTCTTTGATTTCCTCCAATATGATTTTTCTGTTTTGTAAATAAAGCTGTGAGTAGACAAACTCCATCTCACTTGAAAGACCTTAGCCTTATAGTTTCCTGCCTCTGGTTAAGATAATTTGAGACGAGACAACTCAGTTCTGCCAAAAACAGTCACTGGGAGGCAGCAAGAAGCTCCTGGCTTTCCCCCATGCCATTCCCATCTGGCACCAGAATCTCTTGGACGACGGATGGGACTGTCAGATTGAAAAAGCTCTCTGGTATGGGTCCCTATTTTGCTTTGCTTTCCGTGAAACTTGAACGTCTTTGAAGCTAGCAGAAGAACTATGAGGTTTTACTGAGAAGATTTTAAAAAGCGCTTTGAACTGGATCTCTCTAGGGTGATTAATCAAGAAGGCAGAGGGTTTGAGTATAGAATAGACGAACCAGAAAATCTTCTCATCACATCTTGTCACTCCCTTGTCCAAACCCCTAGAGAGGGATCCCACCACTCTCCAGAGCAGGGCCTGTCTCTGTACCCTGGCTTTCAGCGTGCTGCAGGTTCCGGTGGTGTTCGCCTCTGCTTCCTTGCAGGTTCGCCCAGCGCTGGCCACAGTCACCCGTCTTCGTTCTGGGACAGGCAAAGCTCTTGTCTTCTCAAGATGTTTCCCTGGATGCCAGTTCTTAACTTGGGCTCATTCTCTGTCAAGTCCAAGTGTCTGTCCTTGTCTCCAGCTACCTAAGTTCCGCAGCAGCATGTTGCCCTCTCTGTTTATCTTGATTTCACTGGTCCCCGTGAGTATAACACGGTTAGTCTCCAGCCCTAACTTCTGGATGGCAGATGGGCGGGACCCCAGGATCCGGACTTGTTTTTGTTGCTGGTCTCCTGGGGCAGCACAGTGCTGGTGCGTGGACATTCAGCACATCTGTAGGACAGCGGACACTGCTGTACTGTTTCAGGTTTGAAGGATGACAGTGGCAGTGGGGACTGGCGGAAGGGACCAGAAAGCTGACTTGTGGCTCACAGCAGCGTTATTCCCGGGCCACTTTCTCCTGGGGCCCCTTCCCAGCCTTTCTGACCCCACGGTCTCCAAACTCCTCTTGTTCCCTTTCTTTGTAGAGCCTGCATCCCGGCGTGTTGTCCCCTCCTCTTACCTCTGCTCTCCAATCTGGTCCCCTCCCTGGACGCCCCTACCAGTGGAGTCAGTTCTCCCTCATTGCATGGACCTGGTGCTGCATGTAGGAACCTTAACATCTCTGGGCACTCGATGCAAGAGGCTTGTTCGCTTGTTCACAGGATGCTGCTCTCCTGGACATCGGTGCTGGGCGTTGGGCACAGTGCGGTACAAGCTGCCCTGTGTGTCTGTCACTAATCTGGCCCCAAGCATGGGCCGCTACCAAGCTAACTGTGAGTGCTTCAGAATGCAGACTCTGAGATGCAGTGTGACCTGTTCTGGGGTCTGCTGGGGTCGCTAGTGGGGAGCCTGTGATTGCCCCCATCAGGGACCCTGCTGAGCTTGGCTTTTGTCTCTGGCTTCCAAGAAGCCCAGGTGTCCTCTGTTCAGGGCAGAGCCTTCTAACACAAATGCAAATTAAACCTCCTTAGGTAATCTGTCTTGGTATGGTCTTAGCTATACCATCCTTTTTCTTTTTATCAAGTATCACACTGTTTATCGTTAGATGGAAGTAAGGTCCCTCTTATTGTAGGACCGAAATTAGGTCTGCTTAGTTCACCCTGGGGTTTGAAAGCAAGCAGCAGGAATCTCCTTTTCTTCCCCTCCCTGCAGGAGCCCAAACAAGAGCTTCCATGATGAAGTACTGCCTTTAATATTTCGAAGCTACATGCTCCAGTTGGTTTTAGTATACTTTTCTCATGCTCCCTTGTGATCGCAGTGAAACCTTTACAGTGATGACAGCCCTGTGCCTTTTAGGGGTACAGTCCCTCCTATTGTACTCTGGTTTCTTCATCCGCCCTGAGTAGGAGCCAGAAGTGTTCATGACTGAACGAGGGCTGGATGAAGGAAGAGGCTGTGGCCATGAATTGGGGGGAAGCGAATATTGACTTCCTTTGAGTTTTGAGATAGACTGTAAACACTGAATTCGTGAGATCCATTAACAGTTCACAGCTAACTTTTAAATTAACTTCAGTTTGATATGTGCTGTTCCAGGTCAGTTCATTGATGCAGGTTTGGAGGCCGTACTTCATTAAGCAGTAAACTAAAGCATTCTTCTGTTTCCTGTTACATAATAGAAAAATATAGAGGTCCCTGTACTCACCATCAGCGCCTCCTTCTGAGAGCAGGTGCCTGTGGAGCGGTGAGCTCTCTGGAAGGAGGAGCAGTGCGGGAGCCTTCCTCTGGGTGGATGGCGGAGGTGCTGGCGCTCGCAGAGGCAGTCTTGCCCTGCTCGGCTCCAGCTCTTTTCTCCTGCCCTGCTCTGGATGCCTGCCATCTCTGCCGCCGGCTGCTCTCTGAGCCCAGAGACTTACTTCTAACGCAGGGTTTGTCCCTTCTGGTCTCCTTTCCTGCCATGCTTTCCCCCTATCACGAGATCCCTTCCTCTCCTGAGCTCTGCCTACACTGGCACCCTGCCCCTTCCCCATGGCGGTGCCCTCTCCTGCTTGAGTTTTCTTCAGAGCATCGCTCCCGGACCCGGCCTGGCTTGACTTTTGTCTGTCTTCCTCACAGTGACCGGTGTTGGAGCAAACATGCCTATCTTATTGGTCCATAGTGGAGACTCAGCAATATCTTCGTAATCGAGTAGAGATTGTGATTTCTTTTAGACAAAATCAACCTGGAAAACATCTCCAGGCTTAAATCGTGATTCTTTGGCGTCGGAATCGAGATGACCTGTCGAGCCTGGTTGGACACCCGAAACCGTCAGGGTGTATGTCAAACCCGTTATGAGTGCTGGAGGAGACACTCTTTTAAACATTCTTGCGTTCCAAGGGCTTGGCCTTGACAGCTTATCACAGTTTCTAAAACAGGTTTCTTATGTTCACCCAGAAGAATATCTACCTCAGATTCCAGAAGCTGAGGCCCTTATGGAGAAAATACTTTCCGTGAGCTAACCCTGCTATTTCATGGTTGCTCTGCCTGCATTTCAGAAAAAAGACTGAATCAGCTGATAAGAGTAATTTATGCCTTCAGTATTCGAGAGACGACACGTACTGCTCAGCGCTGGGAACGCAGCAGAGTCACAGACACCGTGTCTGCGCTACTGTCGAGCAGGAGGCCCCTTGGACACCATTCCGCGGACACGAACATTGTGGTCCCTCTTCCTGAGCCGTGATGGCATCTAAGGGAGGAGAAAGCTGTCCCCGAGCCCCAGGTTCCACTTCTCCGGTCTTGGACTCCCTAAGTGTCCCGGCACTTGCTGGCCGTAGCCTCCGAGCGCAGAGTCCAGCAGCCGAAGTGGGCGGGGTGCCATGTGGCCTGAGTCCTCTGGTGTTAAGGGCTCACTTTAGTGTGACGGCGACGAGAATACACAGAAAAAAGCTGTCCTCCTCGCGGCGATGAGCCCCAGTGTAGACTAATGGCTTCTCTGTAGGCAGGTACATAAATGCAGAGGCGGTGCCCCGATTTTCCCTTCCTGGGGCAGCTCCGCTGAGGTCCTCTGTCCACAGTGCTGTCAGCAGCTTTAGTACATGTCATCTCCGACTTACGCCGCAGGTCCACGTTTCCTTGCAATGACCGTTCCAGCCTTAGGCCGTCTCCTGCTGGCGTCTCCACGGAGGTTGCATCCCAGCAGACTGCTCGCTCGCAGCTCGGCGTTGCTGGCGCACGTGGCGGGCAGATGCCCGGCGTTTGAAAGCTGGTCGTGTGACATGTCACTTGTGAAAGGCTTCCCACCACCTAGTTACCTAACCTTCGTCCTGTCTCGTGTCATCTTTATTTTTATGAAAATGAGTAAGTTCTATTTTAGCAAATTTTAATTCTGTCAATTATCGTCACCATGTTTTACAGTAAATTCTCACCTTATTCAGCAGAGTCTTAGCCGTAAGCGCTGGTCCAGGCTCTGGGGCCACAGGTCCAGAACTGGGTCTCCGGCAACTCAGTGTCCCTAAGCCTCAGGTTCCTCCTCTAGGCGTGTGTGTGTGCCTGTGGGTGAGTTCCTGTGTGTGTGCCTGTGAGTGTGCGTGCCTGAGTGTGTACACCTGTGAGTGTGTGCCTGTGACTGTGGTGAGTGTGCCTGTGAGTGTGTGTCTGAGTGTGTGCCTGTAAGTGTGTGGTGTGTGTGCCTGAGTGTGTGCCTGAGTGTGTACACCTGTGAGTGTGTCGTGTGTGCCTGTGAGTGTGTGTGCATGCCTGTGAGTGTTGTGTGCCTGTGAGTGTGTGTGCATGCCTGTGAGTGTTGTGTGCCTGTGAGTGTGTGTGCCTGTGAGTGTGTGGTGTGTGTGAGTGTGTGCCTGTGAGTGTGTGTGCCTGTGAGTGTGTGGTGTGTGTGTGCCTGTGAGTGTGTGCCTGTGAGTGCGTGCCTGTGAGTGTGTGGTGTGTGTGTGTGTTGGGGAGGCCTGGGAGAGGACCCTGGTAGTTCCTGCCTCTTGGGCTGTTCCGAGTAACCCCTACCCTGCTCATGAGAAGGAAAGCCCAACGGCCCGCACAGTGGGCTTCTCAGCACCTCTTCAGTGATTTTTCTTGTAATATACTTGTAATAGTGCCTGCAAGTATCAGTTCAGCTTTATTGAGACTGTCTGCGGAGCTCCTGGGGAGGTTAAATGGTGTCAGAGCCTTTGAACACATCTTTGCCTTACGGTTGATTCTGGGAAAGGGGAAGATGGCCCCTTATTGTACTCGGTAGCCATATGCTGGTCAGGCTCATAAGGCTAGGGAGTACTTGTTACTATTTCATTTGTCGGTGTTAGGAAATAATTAATTATGTGACTTCAGATACCAACTACCAAAGTAATACCTTTTTGGGGGCAGAAAAATGGATTCACATTTCCAAAATTGAGCTGCTGAGTTTATTAATGAAAACTTTTTCAAAATGAAGATACTATATTTAAAAGTGAGAAATTTATTTATACTTTTCGCTGATTAAAAATCAGTGGGACTGTCTTCTGAGCTGATTTAGATACCGAGAATTGTGTTTTGAAAGCATTTAACTTGAACTTTAGGGGTGCTATGGGGCCCAAGTGTATTTCAGAGAGCATTGTGCTCTGCCCGGTCCAAGAGTGAACCCCAGTTTCTAGAGGCCCGCCCACTTTTGTGCACTCTGACATGAAGCAGGTCAGAGAGTAGGCCTTTCTTTCCATGGACTTCCTGTTGCTGTGGGGTTTCTTGGTTTTGAAGCTCCTAGTGTTATTTTTTTTAAAAAAGATTGACATACTGGGAGTATGCAAATTTGGATGATATTTTTGGTACAAAATTTGCTTAAAAACTACAAGAACTTCATTGTTGTAGGAAAATTAATCGTCTTAGTTTGTAATTTACTTTTTTTTTTTTTTGCCTATACTGGTTTCTTTGAAAGTCCTTGCGAAATGTTTCCCTTTGCAGTGAAATAAAACACACTCAGGCTGCAAAGCCCGTCATCCTTGTCAGCAGCATCATGATCTGCTGATCAGCGCTTTAGGTTATATGTGGGACCATGTAGACATAGGAGCCGTAACATTTTGGTTTCCCTTTGACTTGAAAGTTATTTTTTAAAAAAATCACGTTCTATCAGTTGACTCAAATCTCCCTTACATTATCTACATATTTGATGTAATCTTATTTCTTAAGATTATAGTGAGTTTAACATAAGTTGTATGGTCTAAGATTCTCTTTCAGCAACTTTGATATTGTGGCGACTTGACTTTTCAGCGCTTCGGATACTGGGTAGATTCCTGGTTTCCCCCGAGGCCGGATACATTGTCAGTTCTGGGGTGGGACATTCAAGCCCTGTCAAGGAGTCACTGTTGCTGGAGGCATGAAGGAAGGCGTAGATGGGGTGGGTCCCCTTGGCTGGCCTGCCTTTCACAGTATGTGCCAAAAGTTTTTAGTTGGGAATGTTGATTTTTATTCCTTAAATGTTCTAAAATGCTGATGACTTAAAAGTAAAGTGGTATCTTGCTGCCAGACTTTGTGACTTTGAAGCAATATGGTGCCCGAGTTTACAGAGTTTGAAAATGACCACAGGTGGCTGGAACAAATAGATGAATACAGGCCTGCTTGAAGGGTGCCGCGGTTTCCTCTGGTGACTCACAGGCAAGCTTCAGAGCAGCTCCTGAAATGCTTGACATCATCGTCTTTGTCTGACTTGCCAGTTTCAGGTTTCAGATACATTTTTGCATATTACTTATTGGACTAGAAAAAGAAACACATGAGCTGGGTTTCTTCCTTCTTCTATGACCCTATGTTTCCTGACTTGCAGAGTGCAGCGGAGCCTGTCGCAGCTCCTGAGAGTCTGGCCGCGGTGCCAGGACATGTGCTTCGAGGCCTTCCGGAGGAAGTGAGGCTTTTTCCGTCCGCTGTGGACAAGACTCGGATTGGTGAGTACCAGAGTCATCGAGGGAGCCGGGGGAGGGAGGGAGGAGACAGCAAAGCTGGCCATGGGGCTTTAAAGCTAGAGGGTTCATCCTAGAAGCAGCAGATCATGCTTAGACTGGCCTTTATGCATCTCCAGACGAGACTGCAAGGTGGACTTAGATTATAAAATTATAGCAGAAACAGAAACACATACACGCACCCCACCCCCCACATCCTTCCTGCCTTGGCCTGAGTGTCCCCCTTCCTTTGTGTCTCCCCAGGTCTCTTCTTCCCACAGACTGTATTGCTCTCTCATTTTCCTGTGACTTACGCGTGCCTATATTTGTTCCATTATTTTGTATTTGTTTTCTCATCTGTCCCTTTCATTGACTGAGTAGCTTCACTTCTTATATCTCCAGTATTGTGGACCTTGATAGATAGGACACAACCTGGGAGTATCCAGATTGTTCTGGCTGGGATTTCTCATTGACTACAAGCCTTGGGTTTGTGTATTTGGTCTTGTTTTGTCTCTTAATCTTTACATAGAGTAAGTAAATGACACATTTTTAGACTGTTGGAATATATCATGTTTACATTCTTTTTTCTATTTTTAAAAGATGGGCTTCTGGTATTCCAGTTGATGTGTATATGTGTGTGAACAGTTGTTAATAAATGCTTTCTCTGGTGCTCACTGAAATATGAGCGATTGATTTTATAACTCAGTAAGCTACGTACTTATTAGCTATGTTACCAAATGGGATTCATAGGAAAGTAGGATTACCAGGAAAGTAGAATTCATGTATCTTAGCTGGAGAGGCTTGGCCCAGCCCCACCTCCTTCTGTACATGAGGAAACTGGGCCAGAAATTGAGGGAATCTGTCCAAAGTGATGTCGGCAGTGGGAGTCACCACAGGGCACTGCTTCCCTTGAGTCTAGGGCTCCCCTCTGCCCCTTGACCCACCGTCGCTGCCTCTGGCCCGCCTGCCCGTGAACTCCAGAGAAAGCGGCGCCACCCTGGAAATACCAGAGTGGCAGCAGTCCTCACGCCTGGAATCCCAGCAGCGACTTGGTCCAGCCACTCAGCTGGCAGGAAGCTTAGCCGGAGGGGACAGGATTTTGCACTTGGAGCAAACATACCTCAAAAATTCATAGAACTGTATCTCTCCCTTTATAAAAGCTCCCCATATTCATTGTAGATCATTTGAAATACATAGAAAAATAGAAAGAGGAAATTAAAAAGTATTTATAGTTCTACCGCATTCCCATTTTTTTCCTTCTAGTTGTGCTTATGCTGTTCTTCAGGTATTTTTATTGTTCCAGCAGGTAGTGTTATATGTAAAAATCAAAGACAAGTAGAAAAAATTTTCCTAATTATTAAACAATATAGGTTCTCTACTGGCTACTGAAAAATATGGAAGGATATAAAGAAGAAATATAAAATCTGTTGAAGACTTGATTTTAATTTGATTTCACTTGATCTTAGTAGAATTAACATTCTCTTGCCTTTAGGCAGTCTAGCCTTTTAACTGCTTTGTGAAACTGAAATGATTTTAATGCTTTCAATCTTTAACCACAATACATTATAAAAATATCGGTTTTATTTTCTAGGTGTCTGGGCCACTAAACCAATTTTAAAAGGCAGAAAGTTTGGGCCATTTGTTGGTGATAAGAAAAAAAGATCTCAGGTTAAGAATAATGTATACATGTGGGAGGTAAGAAAGAGTTCTGGTTCTTTGTTTATCAGAGTTCTCTGCATTTTTGAGAAATCATCCTATTTTCTCAGGATTTGACTTTTCATAAAGCAATCATCTTAATATGCTCTTTTAAAAATCAGTATTTTTTCATTAAAGAGAAAATGTGTTTCCTTGGACACCGACCACTATTTACATTTGTGTTTTGAAAGTGCTTGGCCGTCCTCAGCAGTACATGTCACACCCGCTTTTTATGTTGCCTCGTCCGCATTGTTTTGCTTTGCAGCCAAGACGATGTCCTGTGCGAAGGTCTGTCATTTAGGGGTCTCCGGACAAGACCGCATCAAAGATGCTCCAAGGTGACTCAGTAGCATGGTAGGGTCTTCGCCCCGTCCTGTCTTAGAACGTTTTCTCTGAGTTGCTAGAAGATCCAGACTTGATGTATTTAGCAACAGCACATTTATGTAGTGCTTTGACCTTCCAGAGACGTCGTCATTCTCTTACTGTTCCCGCCACAATCCTGGAAGACAGAGCGGAGCGCTCGCGTGCATCTTCCTGAGGGCACGGGTTAGGAGTAGAGCAGCTGCCCCTCCCGGTGGGCCACCGGCTGGAGCGGCGTCAAGCAGAGCTGGAGCCTGTCTCCCCTTTAAAATGGTTTCATTGGATGGTTGGGGTTCAGATCCTGCCATTAGGTTGATCATTTAAACTCTTGGCCCTAAAATCTTCAGTTTGAAAAGCGGGGAGAAAGAATACAAAAACTCTCATTGGATAGCTCTGCAGATTAAAATAGCTCTGTCACTTCCTGGAGAGTTGCATCCATGTTGAGCATTGATGTTGAATTTAGTGCAGCTTCGTGCCTACAGGCAGCTCCTTACATTCTTGCAGGAATTCACTACTGTGACTCCTTTAGAGCAAGTGACGTTTTTCTGGTGGTGAGGAAACGCATTCTTATCAAATTGTGTTAAATTCAATTAGGTCTGTTTTTCACACATAAACCTATAAAAGTCTTAAAAATAAAATATGCCCAGGAAATGTCTGGACGCTTTCCATCTAGAAGTTCCCTGGTGTTTGTGCATCTGAAGAATACTGCTATTTTTCTTAATGCTGTGAGCAGTGTTTCTTATCAGGAAAATTCCAAGAGATTTTCTAGTAATTTTGAGTTTCCCTGTTGATTGCGAACCCTTTAGAATAAATCTAATGACCGCTAGCCCCAGGGGCCTCAGGAATAAAGAGTTACAGGAGAATAAGTACGCGCTGCTGTTCCACCACTTCTGAGGTGAAAGAGCTGTTTGTTGCTCAGCCAGACTAGTGTCAGCCATTCGGGAGGGCACCTGCCTGATTAGACATGCCTGCACCACAAGTGACACTCCACAATAAACTGCATCTTCAACTGTAGAGGTTTCTCAAGAGAATCCATCACGCACAGTAACACTTTAGCGCCGAGCTCAGCGAGGCTGGTGTCTCCAGGAAGGGCCTCCAGCTCTGCGCCCACGCCCAGCTTCAGCAGCCACCAGTCCCGCCGGCGTCAGCGCACATCTTCACTCAGCACAACGCTCCGATCTTGTCGGGTGTCTTCCATGAAGGACTGTAGTGCCTTTTCCAAGTGAAGCTTAATTGGTTTTGAAATTCACACATAGTATGAATTCATAGTAGCTCGGTGGAAACTGTAATTTGGAGCCATGACATATTAGGGACTTGATTTGTATAAACTTGTTAACATCCCACTGTTAACTTAAGACGTGCCTTAGATAGTCCCTCGGTGACATCGCCAGTTCTTGTTAGTCGGGTTTAAAGATTTAATTCTTGTCAAAGCTGGCTTTTTTCCACTGCATTTAAAGACAAAATATAGATATAGAAATATATGGGTGCCTTCAGATTCAGTTATGCAGTATCTATTCCATACAGAAACATTTTAGCCTTTTGTTCTGTTAAAAAACAAAGTGTGAATAAATTCATATGTGTGTATATATATATATATATATATATATATATATATACATACACTGGATACTGTACACACGTGCACATATGTGCAACATGAGTATGCATTTGGCAAAATATGAGAAGCACATGTTAAAATGTACATATTATACAGGAGAAAATAAAAATCCAGGTCAAATTCAGTATTCGCCTGTTCATTTCTTCCAGCCTTGGCTTTATCCTCAGACTTGCATCAGAATGCCTCTTACATATGTAACAGAAACTGCTTATCATTATAATCTCATCTTGGCATTTGTCCTTTCACAGCCCCTAAAACCAGCTTATCTTTTAACAGCCTGGTCTTTTGCTCCAGCTAGAACTCCATCTTAAGCTAATCTGAGACCAAGTGTTACATTGCTTTTCTTGAGCCTTTGATTACCTAGTCTTCACTCCTCTACGCTTTTACAGAAACATTCTAATAAATCAGAAATAGCAGGAGAGCACAGGAGTGAACCCTCGGTGTATGTGCGGAGCTGCCAGGTCTCAGAACAGGAGAGCATCTTTGATCGGTTTCTGGTGGGGTGTTGGTGGGCACTGCTAGCTGCTGCGGCTGGATCACCCATGGGCCCTGAACCCATCTCTGCTTGCTTTCAGCTTCACCGCTTTGGGGCTCAGCTTGGTCCTGATCAATAGGTTTGAATGGTGTGCATACAAATTGTTTTAATAAATCTGTTTCTTAAATATAGACATGGCTTTTAAAGAGCAGTTTTTAGATTCCCAGCGAAACTAAGAAAGTACAGAGAGTTCCTGTGTGCCCCTAGTGCCCTGACATGTATGTTTCCCCTTCTGTCAACATCTGGCACCTCAGGTCAGTTTGTGACAGTCCATGAACCAGCACTGACACACTGGTGTCACTTGGAGTCTGTAGTTGCTGTTCCTCTTGATGTACTTGTTACAGCGGCTCGTTTGGAATAATGTCAAGTCCACAGAAACTCATCACAAGAAAGGAAAAACCATTCGTGAACTTCTTGCTGAACATTCTTTTAACCCTGCTTCTCTGCCTGTTTTTCTTGTGCCTTTGCACACGCTGGCATACAAGCACCGTATGTAGACATCGTGTGCGGCTTGTGACGTGCTGGTTTCTTTCAGTCTGTTGTGGACGTAGTCAGATACTTACTGGTGTCATTTCTCATGGACAGAACAGAGCGCCATGAGAAATGACACTGGTTGGACATTTAGAGTGAAATTTTCATGATTATAAACAGTACTTATAAGTACAAAACTCACTATGTATGTACTTGATGACTTCTGTGGTTATCTTCCTAAGATCAACTACAAGTATAGTTGTTAGGTCAGAAAGTATTGACTAGTCACCCTGTTTTACGTTACGTTCCTACGCCTTACTTTCTCATGCTGGGACTTTTTCTTTTTGACCCCTGCTCTCGTGTTGCTCATTCCCCACCCCATCTTCCCTGCCTCTGGCAACCACCAGTCTCTTCTCTTATTCATAAGCTTGGTTTTTCGGTTTGTTTCTGTTACTTTATTTATTTTTTAAATTTTCTACTTACAGGTGAGATCACACTGTCTTTGTCTTTGTCTGAATTATTTCACGTAACACGATGCCCTCTGGGTGTATCCATGTTGTCAGAAATGACAAGATTTCCTGCTTTTTTTAAATGGCTAAATTATACTCCATTGTACACACGGACCACATCTTCCTTATCCGTGCATCCATGGATGGACACTAAGCTGCTTTCATGTCTTGGCTGTTGGGGTTAATGCTGCGGTGAGCATGGTAGGCTCGTCAGCTACAGTGGTTGGAGAAATCACCTGCCTATAATGAAAAGACTTTGGTGTAATTTTTTAAGAAGTGAAAAACTTTATTAGTCCGCACTTTTATGATTAGATATTAATAAGTGAGTTTCATAGTCCTTGCTATCTCAGTTCTTTTGCTTTGAAGTCATCCCTAAGTGGAAATTGTAGGCAAGAAGGATCAAGAGTGTAGAGCGTCAACCAGAGGGCCCGCAGACCTTTTTATAGAAAGCTCTTCTTGCCTCTTAACTGCTCCTTTTCAGCTTCTAACCCACCCTCGGGCGGAACCAGAGACAAAGACCCACACTGCAGGGAAAGTCCAACTTGTCACCTGTTTTTACAGCCCTGGCACCCTAGAGCGGTTTTTACATTTTTAAGTTGTTTAAACAAAAATCCAAATGTTTCGTGACACAAAAATGACATGAAATGCAGGTCCTGAGTAGCGTTTTCTGGGAGCCCCAGCGGCGCTCACTGTGTGCTCGCCACTGAGGCTGCTGCTGCAGTGACCTGGATGAGCGCTTGCAGCACGACTGAGTGTCTGCTAAACACAGAAGGTTGTTACCCTCTGTTCTTCCGGAAAAGGTTTGCTGAGCCCTGTCTCGGTGGAGGAAGCAGGAAGCCGTGGGGGTGTCCAGCGTCTCAGGTTGACCAGGATGCCGAGCAGCGCAGGATTTTGAACCGGTCGTGTAAGTGGGCCAGGCCACCTGTGCAGTGTTGTCACAGACACTGCTGGGCCAGTCCTCTCCTCAGGGGCTTTCTGGCAGGTGATGCTGAAGTATTGGAGTTAAATAGTCTTCCTGGACAGGTTAACTTGCCCTTAGATTGGGAGGTGGGTCTGGTGCAGAAAACCCCTATTGTTGGGAGATGTATTTACTCACTCAGCACACCCCTTTGTTAAGCATCCACTCCTCGGTTTTGGGGTACTGGACTTGGCATTGTAACTACTCTGTGGTATTGTATGGACTGCTGGCATTGCCTCAGAGACAGATTTGTGTGTGCAGTGAGAGCGTTCTAGAAGTGCCCTCCCTGCATCTTCCACAGACGAGAAATACGAGTGCAGGCGGCCTGCTTGCCGCCAGCGCTGCGGGTGCTGCAGGCAGGCCCGGGCCCACGCTGCAGAGTCGAGCCCAGCCTTTCTTCTGCAGATCTCCCAGAAAATACTCAGATGCACACGTACACACAGCGTTTTGCATATGCTTTCTGGCATTATATGGAATGCTGTTGGGAAATTTCCCAGAAACAGCGTATAATCGTGAGGATAAAACTTAGCCCTGAAGTCATTTCAGAAGAAAGGTTTCGGGGTCCGTCACTGTGTGGCTCCCAGAACACTGGCTGGACTTTGGGCTCGAGACGTCGAGCTGCTCAGATTTAAATGCATCGCCTCCGTACTGGCTTTTTGCAGTAACGTGCTGCCCTCTTAGATTCTCTTTCATGGTTTTCTTTATTCCAGCATATTCAGAGCGTTTCAGATACAGTGTTATATTAGCGTAGCTCTTAAGAGAAGCTCCTGGTTTTCTAAAGCAATCAAGGGTGAGTAGCTGATACCAAAGATTCACATTTATCTGGGTGGGGGGTTTGTAGTTCTTCATAAGCCTCTGTAAGGGGTATCTAATTCTGTAACTCAGCCACAGCTGCAATGTGAGCATACCAAGAAGGTGTAGTATTTCTAGGTGGCAGTGTTAATAGTCTTGATCATTTATGGATATAGTTTATGTTCAGTGTTTTTACTGAGGTGCTCTTCTACCAAACGAGATGACCCTTCTTCCCCAATCCTCACTTTTAAATGACGATGACAGGCTCCCCAAGATTTATTTGACGACAAATGAGATGATGACTATAGCTATAGGTCTATAGCTCTGTAGTGTGACATTGCAAATATTAATTGAAAGCAAACTCAAAGAAAAACACTTCAGTGATTACGTAGGTAGTAAAGTTACTATTTTTGGTAGTTCAGTACTCTTTTAAAAGATATGTTTTCAGTTTTGCTTAGAATTTCTTTCTCTTCTAATATTAGAGGGTATGAACTGTATTTGAGCCAAAAAATCAGAATACTCTGCTAGGGGAAATCCTAGAACTGACGCTGAAAGCTCTCCGAGTAGTCGTTTTCTTATGGAAAGACATGGGAGGTAAATACTACGCAAATTGGACTAAGAGAATTATGAAACCTCCTGTCTTTAAGTCTAAACAGATGGAAAAATAGTTAGATATTGCCTATCTGCTAGGAACAGATAGGGAAAGTGGGAAATGGTGGAGAGATCATAATCTTGGACATTTAGCAAACTCAGTCCCCAAAAAGGAAGATGAAAAGGAGCCATTGAAGTGAGCATGGGCCCCTAAGAGAGGGTCTACCTCCATCACGAATATGTCAGAGCTCCAGGGAAGTGGAGAGAAAAGTTCAGAGAACAGCCAACGGGAAAGGCTCTATTTCCATCGACCCTAACTTTTGGGGATTGGCTTGGAGGAATGAAAACCTTACCTCAGAATGAGAGTTGATAAAGCATGAGGTGTCTTCTTTGCGTTGTCTTAATTCCTGGGAGCGACTTCTCTCTAAGTTGGTCACTGCAAGTTGAGGGAGTGGTTAAGGACCTGAGTAGCAAACAGTTGATTCATGTGGTGGTACATTTGCATTAACTGAAGCATAATTTTTTTTGATATATAAATTTGAATTAATGCATGTACATTGTAATGAATAAATAAGGAAACAGAAGTTAAAAAACTCGCACTCCTAATCACTGAGGTAAATCTCTATTTAGCAGTTTGCTTTGTTCTTTGCCAAGCTTACTGTGTCATGAGGATTGCCTACTGAGTGTATTTTTAAATTGGAGTATGTACGAAAATTTGAATTTAGATTATTTTGTGACTGTTTGACCATGACTGGATCAAATTGAATGAAATGTGGATAGTAGGAAAATGATGTTCTTTCCCCATGCACTTCCTCATTTTACTTAGAGATTATTCTAAATCTGTGGTGATAAGGGAGAGAATTCAGATAAGAAGAAAGAAAATTAAAGTTATGGATAAGCCCGCTTCTCAGAGAAAGCCATTAAAATTTTCACATATTTAGTTTCAGATTATATTTCTCTTGTATTCACATGTTTAATACAAAATAGTTTCATATAAGCTGAAGTCATAGAGAACAGATATCAGTGTCTTATGGCTATCGTCTATACCAATAAACATAAACTTCTGGTTATCTGTTTTCTTATAGAAATTATGTTTTTGTTGGAAAAATTCTTGGGGAATATAGAAATAACCTAACAGAAAGTAAAAGTTTCCACGTTACCAGTTGATCATTTATGCAGCAGTACTTTTTAAATGTCTACTTATTATTCCATTATGTATATGAATTAAAACACTGAGCTAGGCACACCCTGGTGGAGCAGCGGTTAAGTCAATCACTTCTGAAAGACGCAGGCCACATGCCCCTGGGTTTGAGTTCCGCCCCTGGGTTTGAGTTCCGCTCCTGGCGGGGGAAACAACTAGTGTGAACAACTAAATGGAAAGAAAATAAAAATGCTGCTTCCTCCTCTCCCTGCCTTCCTGCCTGCTTGCTTGCTTACTTCATTCCTGCCTGCCTGTACCTTTCCTTAAAAAAAAAAAACAACAAAACACATACTGAGCTAATCTGTAGTATTTTGTGTTCAGCAGTGAATTGGAAAGTCTATAGTAAAGCTACACTGCTACGAACCTCTGTACATACATCTTGATATCATCGCTCAGTTATCTTTTGAGAATAAGTTCTTACAAGTGTATATGCTGTGTACACTTAAACATCTCTTTTGATTAGGTTCTGCTAAATTCCACTAAAAATGATAATTTACTCTTTGCTTTGTCACTGTTGGGGTAATGTCTGCCTTCTAATTATTTTTTCCTTAAAAAATTCTTTTCCAGTTTGGTGGTTGAAAATTATTTTAATTTGAAGTTATTTTTGTTTACCAGCTCCATTTCATTTTTTTTTTAAATGAGATTTTGACCATATGTAGTCTTTTGCCAATTGTTTGCATATTTAGGAAAATTGCAGTGCTCATCTTTGTGTCTAAAATGAAGTCTTTTCTTACTGCACATCGTTCAGTACGATGCCTTAGTCCTCTTTGAAATACCCAACTCTGCATCAGTGAAGGGGTCCCTGGAGCGAAACACCTTGTTCTTTGCAAAGGTCGGTTTTGACCTGGGAGCTAGGAAATCCCTGCACAGCCGTGTCGATATCCTGGGCAGGTGGGTGGATGTGATTCTGCTCTCCAGATGCTCGCTTTAACTGCGTGGGGTTGCAGGCATCCTTTCTGTCTCTGTGGTTCTCTCGAGGTGTGTAACTGGGTCACCGTCTAGTGGGGAGTAAGCGGCCCTGCCATCCAGGACAGTAACTCACAACAAGACTTCTTATCCCAAAGTCAGTCACAAGCAACTAATATAGACCCACAGTGTTAAAGGACGTCCGCTCCTTAGAAAAAGGATTTAAATTAAACTTTGCATTTTGCGCCTTTATAACATACCATTTGGGGGCTATTCTTTTTGTTTTAAAGTGGGAAGGGCATGTGTGCATGCTGAGAAGGGGACAGAGTTTGAAAGGAGTATAATGCCACGTGGTGGTGTAGCCATAGAAAGGTGTTTCAGTAAACACCCAGTTTTTAAATAAACTCACATGGGGTATTTAGAGGACAGTAAAAAAATATTCTCCTTGGCACTTAGGATGACTAAATACAGTGACTGAAATACCCTCTAGAGTGGTAGCTGTCGCAGCAGGCTTCTGGCTGTGCCTGAGGGGGGAAGGTGACAGGTCAGCAGTTCCATTTCAGTGCCTAATTGATGCTTTACAGCCCAGCCCTGGAGAAGGAGGACACATGTTCATGGATGTACACATACAAGGACACAAAGTTGAAAGTAGTTGCTAAATTGACTTTCTTTAAGAGGAGGAATCCTGTGTGCTGGAAGCAGGTGGGAAGAACTCCTGAGAGCTGGAGGGTCAGGAAAAGGTGCTTCTGGAGTGTAGATTTGATCTGACTGCGGCGGGGGCTGGGTCGGGTCTTTTTCTGGAAAGAGCGCTCCTTCCCAGACAGTGTCCATAGCACCTTAGTCCTGACATGTGCTCTGGAGGGAGGTTTGAAGGGTCAGCTGAGCTTTCAAAAGCATCACTGCTCAAAGGTTCACCGAGCATATTTCACTTACAGATGCTCCTGTCAGCCCTGTGGTCGAGGGCCTGTGGGCTGTGTAGCCGGGCAGAACAATCCAGCAGGTTCAGGGTACTGGAACCGCCGAGCGCTGAGACCAGTCCCGCTCTTCCTCTCTGAGTTACACTTTAGAAGACAGTTGTCATTTGTCTTCGTGAAGTATTTGGAGTTCACTGAGCATGGCTGCGGTAGCTTTAAGGAGAACAGAAATCACTCAAGTCCAAATAGAAGAATAGCTAATGGGGATTACATTCTTTGAGATTCCGTCTTGTATTTTTCTTTTCTCTGTTGCTTATTTATTTTGTTTGAAAGAAATGCTTAATACAGTACTTGTATGTAATGAAAAAGAACTGTCTTAAAAGTTGAAAATGGAAATATTTTAAAGAAACTCCCGTTTTAACAAAGGTGGGTCTTTGTTTGCTTTTCCTGCCCAAGGTCTATTACCCAAATTTGGGGTGGATGTGTGTCGACGCCACCGACCCAGAGAAGGGAAACTGGCTCCGCTATGTGAACTGGGCTTGCTCGGGAGAAGAGCAGAACCTATTTCCTCTGGAAATCAACAGGGCCATTTACTATAAAACTTTAAAGGTAAGAGTGTTAGAGTTAGTCTGCTGTTCAGATGACTGTACATCCGGTTCTGCAGATGTGGTGCCTGACAGTAATGACTGCAGGCCTTGAAAGGATTGTATAATCCCGAAAGTGCTTCCTCAACACAGTGAAAGTTCTGTGTTTTAAACATGAGGTTGCCGCTGCCTCATGTGGGCAAGCGCCCGAAAGCGCGACGAGCGTGTTCAGTAACTGCGCACTGCATCCTTGTGGATACCGACGCGTTCGGCACGTAGCAGCTGCTTCCCTCCTCCTGAGACACAAGCGCATCAGGACTCCGGAGCACCTGGCAGCTTCATCCAGGTGTGAGAAACTCAGTAGCTGTGGTCGTCCCGTACCCACGGAAAGCACGTTCCTAGTTGTCAGTGAAGTGTAACCTCTGATTAGCTTTTCTTTTCCCTCAGTTTTATTCAGAATGGAAATTAAACAACATGTTTCTTCTTTCTGCCAAATTTTTATTTAGAGACATTAATTGTTGAAATGAAAAGCAGAGAAAAGTCATTCTGCTGAGTCTGTGATGCGATCAGAGGTCATTGACCACTTTCAGGGAAGTTAGTGTTGGGGTGGCGGGGATTTACCGCCTTTGTGTAGCGGGCAGGTCCGTTCTGTCTCCTTCTTTGCACGTTCCCTTGGAAGGCAAATCTGCACTCATTGTGCATGGAAATGTTCTCGAAGGTGGCATCTTTGGGCTCTAAAGGGTTGTTGCTTTTTAGAATAGATACGTTTGCTAAAATTGCTATGAAGCACATCTATTTATTCACTTCTAATAGAAATGTCACCGACCGGGGGACTGTCCATGAAACAAATGATCTCTCTGGAGTTGAAAACTGTTCAAGTGTGTAAGATGGTGGCCACTTTGCAGTGTGCTGAGTTTTGCCAGTGTGGGACCACCAGAAATTTACTTAATGTGGAGCTGGCTTTTCTGTTGCTCTATTTTCCCTGACATCTTTAGCCATTTGTATTGCCCTTTATCTGAGATATACTCATATCCTTGCTTTCCATCCTGTTGGAAATTTTTTTTTTTTTTTTGTGGTACTTTTTCATTTAAAACTTTTGTAGCCTTCTTTCCCACTTTGTTTCTGCTAAATTGTAATGACATGTTCACTATTAGGTATGATTATGTACAGGGGAGTTTGGATTCTGATTCAAGAATTCTGATTCAAGAATTCATTCTTTTCCTCATAATTACTTAAAGTGAGTTACAGCTGGTTGAGTCTGTGAGGTTGTACAGTGCTGGTGGAGATGAAATCCTAGCGAGGACAGTCAAGGCCACAGAAATAAGGTTTCATGGGAGAGCAAATACAGGGAGCTCTTAGGATACTTTGAGTTTCCTTTATCAGACTTCCGGTTAAAACCTGTTCGTCTCTGACAGCAAATCTGTAGGAACATTGAGAAACGAGAGAATAGCGTTTGGGAGAGTGAACTCTGAAACCAGCCTGCTTGGATTAAACCTTGGCTTGCTTGCGGTGTGACCCAAGCCAAGTTTTAGGACTTTACTTAGTTGTGTCAGCTTAGACAAGTCACCCCTCTGTGCCCCAGACCCCATTTGTTAGATGTAGCTAATGACAGCTCATAGGCTTCTCACTATGCTTGCATGATGAATAGGGTGGGAGAATGCTAATGCCTAAGAAGTGCCAAAGAAATGCCGTTCTCTTGAGTGAGTTGGCAGGGTGTGGTTAGGATGGAGGACTCGGGCAGACTGTCTTGTGAGCAAATTTTGGCTTCTAGACGTGTGACCATGGAAAGTTACTTAAATTCTCTGTGGCTTAGTTTTCTCCTCTGTGAAAATGGAGGTAGTCATGAAAGTGATAGACTTCTGAGGAGTAAACAAACCGACATGGGTGAGTTCAGTGGAACAATTCTTCCTCTAATCTAAGAGTTCTGTACGTTAAGCAGCTGCACCACTGCTATTATTTTTAACCTGCCTTTGTCCAGAGTAACATAGTTCTAACCTTTGCAGAGCCTCTGCGGTCGTGAGCTTTGATGTTTGCTCAGGTGTCCACGTGGCCTTTCCGATCCTCGCTTGTGGTTCTGTGTCCCTCCAAGCTCAGCTTCCGTGGGCTACGGTTCGTAAATGATCACATGCGGTGTGAGTCTGGGCTCTGCATGGCCTTCTCAGCCACCACTCAGACAACTGGGAAATCTCAGTCCTGGCTTTGTTTTGAATATGATTAAAATCTTTATTAAGTTCCCGAAAGCTAACTGTGAAGCCTGCTCTCCATTTATTAGTTGCACAAACACTTATTGAGTGGTGTACTTTTGTGTATTAGTGAACAAAACAGTCTCTGGTCTCATGGAGCTGGCAGTTTATCAGGGAAGAGTCAGATAATGAGCAAATGAGTAAGTAAACAAAATAATTTCAGTGAGGGATATGTATTTTGAAGACAATAAAATGTGATAATGACTAGGTAAGAAGAGGACTCCTTTAACTCTGGCGGGTTAGGGATGAAAACACTCACCTACGCAACCCAAGGCATGGGAAGGAGGCAGTCCTGTTAGATTTCTGAGGTGTGAAGAGGGTGGGGTCCTAGGAGAAGCAAAAAGGCATTGAAGTAAAATGAGCTGCATTAATTATTACTGATTTTTTTTAAGAGGAAGGAAGGCAGGAATAAGGTAGGCAGGGAGAAAGAAAGGAAGAGAGGAGGAAGAAGCAGTTTTATTTATTTGTCTATTCTGGTTGTCCCCACCCCACCTCCCAGCCATTACCAGGTCCCTGGGCTTTACATGGTCTACACCCCAGCTGCTGACTTAGCACCTGAGCCATCACAGTGCGCCTGATTTTTGAGGATGAGGATGAGGATGATGATGATGGTGGCACAGAACAAAGGCCAGTGTGGCTGAAGAGAAAAGAGGACTGGCTGATGAGGTGGACAGCAGCCAGAGCAGATAGGGTCTAGTGGCCTCTGGTAGAAAGTATGACTGTTAGTCTTAAGTTCATCCATTCAAGTTGAGACTGAGGTCTTACCTGTGACTTTTTTGTTTTTTTAAGGAAAGACGTGGGCAGGAATGAAGGTGAGTAACAGGCAGGGAGAAGAAGAAATATTTATTTATTTTATTTACTTCATCTTGGTTGTTCCCACCCTAGGATGCAAAACTGGGTCCTTGGGATGTACATGGCTTTTGCCGCCAGAGGTGGCAGACTTATCTGCTAGATTCCTAGGGGCCTCCTGATATATTGGGGAATAGATTATAGGTAGCTAATAATGGACACGCTTGATTATTCTCAGAATTGTGATGTGTTTCTCTTATTTTGACCTAGTGTGAGGAATATTTTTATGCCTCTCCTAACTGGTCTGGCATAATTTTCAAGTTCAAGTTTACCGATATTTAGAGAACAGAAGTATGCTTAGTTCTTTAAGCTTGTTGGAACCCAAAGGAAAGGTTGAAAGAATATAGTCTTTTATTTGTTGTTGCTTAAACATCAAAATTAAACATTAAAAACAAGTTTTATGCACTTTTAGCTTTATTATTATTGTTAATAGTTTTGCTGATTATGGGTCTTGAACCTGGGTCTACAAGTTTCATAGCCTGTGCCTTAGCTACAGGGGCCCCTGTGTATTCATGCATTCCTTCAGCCAGTCTGTCTGTCTTACCTATTTTTCCTTCCCCTGGCCCTAGATCTTGAACCCAGGCAGTGGGCTTTACATGGCCTGCACTTTAGTGGCCAGCCCACAGGGATGGGCCCTGACTTTCCTTTTTAAAATATGGGTTTATATTTCCTGTGTTTGAGGAACTAAATTTTCTTTGAAAATCTGACATACAAAATCTTAAGTACTAATAAGCAGGTCAGGGGAAAAAAAGTGGTAGAGTACAGAAGTAAACAATGACTGATTTTTAAAAGTATATTCTCCATAAAGGTCTGTTGTTTGTGTTGTTAATATGAACTTGGGAAGTATACAACTCAACAGTATAATGATTTTATTTGCTAAATAGCTAACAAATCAGGCTATTCCTAATCTAGCTATTCCCCACCTCATTAGCCATTAAAAGTTTTTCTATTTGATTTCAGAGCGAAACTGATTTGTTTTTATATTGTTCTGCAATAACAACAGAGTGCCCTCCTGCATAGAGTTTGTGCAGATGCTTGACTTTCCCCAGTTGCCCCTGTAGTTTGTTCTCTGTAGGTCGCAGTGGAATGAATATGGGAAATTATGAGCTCTACATGGTATCTGAAAATGTCCACTGGGTGTTTTCTTGCAGTGTTCTGGTTATGCTGTTTGGTTAGGAATAAATTGGGAATAAAAATTTTCCTCATTCCTTTCCTTCCTTTCTTTTTATTCACTTTGGTTTTAAGACTTAACAAGACTTTTCAGTTGTGACCTAGTAATTTCAAAAATTACATGATAGCACCATTACAAAATTATGTGACCAAAAATAGAGGAACAAACGCTACATTTGCAACCGGAAGTAGTTTAGTTTAAAAAAGCCCTTTTCAGTCAACAGAAGTAAATTCTCTCAGAGTGGCTATTTTAATTCATTCAAATCTTATATATTAGCTTATGATTTTTGGTTTCAGTTAAGAAGGGAAATACTACTTTGGTTTAAAGATAAGAAAATAGCAGGTTATAGCCCGGGGTGGGCGGGGGGGGGGGCGCGCTGGGAGCACAGCTAAGGAAACTAACTGTGGCTTGTTGTTTTAAAGATTTGAATATTTTGAAATTTGGATTATATAAACAGTTCTGTAGAAAACGAAACAAAATGTTTTCTTTCAAGGGCTTTCTGGAGATTAGAAGGTATGTTGAAGCGAGGAACGGCCTTTGGAAAATTACATCTTGTATGGGAAGCGGGCGTGGGGGGCAGGGCATCCTCCTCTGTACATTGAGGGAATCGGAACCCACAGCAGGGACACAGCGTCTTGTACATTTTATAAATATTATGCATTCAGCTCCTTAGCTTGGACAGTACCTCAGTCTTTGTCTTTTTTACCTTTCAGTTTTGTGGTTATTTTGTAGACCGTCTTAAAGTTTGGACTTCTCTTGTGTTTCACCATGATTCAATTGTTTGCTTTTGGGGCAGAAATCTGCACAAGTGCAGCTGGGAGGCAGGATGCCCATGGGCCTTATTATAAGATACTGTTTTTCTTTGGTAGCGAGTGAAGTGTCTCACGGAGAGATTTTCAGACTATCTTCATTGATTCCTCAAACTTTAGCGTCCTTGTTTGGCAGCTACAGTTGGGTCTTGCCTTGATTATAACTACGTTGCCACCTGGTAACTTCCTAATTTCGTTCTCTCTTCATTGACTCCTTGGATCCACGTTAAGGAAGACCTTTTCTTCTTTGTTCATTCACTCATGTCAGTGTGGACTCCGGATTCTAACTTCAGTCAATGGGCTTTGCGCGGAATCACGCCAGTGAGAGAACTCAGCGGCCCTTGCCTTCCCGGGGCTGCTCCTCGGCCGGGGCTCCAGGTGCGATCAGCGCGACGTGCCCCCTGCGCTCACGCGGCGCAGAATCCAGACGACGCACCTGCGGCTCTGCGGGCGCCACAGGTTGTCCTGCCCCGCGCGCTGCGTCCTCGCGCTCCCGGGTGCGAGGCGGTCGACTTCTCCGTGCAGACTTGCTCGGCACCGAGCCTTCCGAGCCTTCCGGTTCTTTACGCTTTAAATTTCGCATCCGCTTAGACTTCGTGGGCAAGATGGTTCCGGGTTTTATTTTTCCTCACGCGTGGGCAGTCGTGAGGCTCTGGGCAGCTGTTGCAATTTGGGGTTCGGTCGGGGCCGCACGTGCGGCCGCGGGTGCGGCCCGGGAGAGGCGGCGGCCGGCGGGCTCGCGGTCCTCCCTCCAGCAGAGGGGCCCTTCCCGCGTCCGCGCGCCGCGGCCGGAGCCCTTCCTGCCCGAGCGCCGCGCCCCGCCCCGCCGCGCCCCGCCCCGCCAACAACCGCCGCTCTGATTGGCCTGGCGCTTGTCTCTTCTTTCCCCGCAGCCAATCGCGCCGGGCGAGGAGCTCCTGGTCTGGTACAATGGGGAAGACAACCCCGAGATAGCAGCTGCGATTGAGGAAGAGCGAGCCAGCGCCCGGAGCAAGCGGAGCTCCCCGAAAAGCAGAAAAGGTAGGCGCCCGCCGCCGCCCCGCGGCCCCACGCGCCGCGCCGCCGGCCGGGCCGCGAGACTCGGGCGGCTCCCGCGGCCCGCGGTGACCTTTTCCGGACTCGAGCCAGTCGCGGCGCGGCCCCCCCGGCCCGCTGCTGAATCACGGCGGCTCCGGGAACCGCGGCCGCGGCGCGCGGACAGCGGCCCGGGGAGCGCCGCAGACCGGCGGGGCCAGTTGTCACCTCCCTCGCGAGCGTCGAAAATAGCCGGGCGGGGGTGCGAGCAGCAGCGCGTCCCTGCGAGCCGAGCGCTGCGGTATATTCTTAGCTTTCCGTGCTCTTCGCCAGCCAGCGCGTCATAAAATGTTCCCGGAGTGACATTTCCAGGTCGCGGAGTCGGCTGCCGGGTGTCCACCCGGGACCCGGCGGCAAGGGCCGGGGCGCTGCGCGGGCGTGCTTGGCACCAGGATGGATCGGCGGGCCGCACAGCACTCGACTCCTCTCCACGCGGGGCCCGGCCCTCCACTCCGCGGCCGGGACACTTATACCCGGGACCAGACCCTCTGCTCTGCTCCCCTCCCCCCGGGGGTGGACCCAAACCCGCGCGCTTTTCTCCACCCGGCCCGGCCCCGCTCTGCCCCTCCCCACAGGAGCCGGGCCCACCGGGGCGGGCCGGCCAACTGGCCGGCCGCCGTCTCCACGCCACTCCACGCGTGCCCTGCCGCGCCGCGCTGTTGCGACACCCGCGGGCGGGGTGGCCGAAGGTCTGTTCGCGCAGCGGATCGTCTGGAAATTAGGCCATTAAACAAAATGGAAGTTGAAGAGGACCGTTTTGACACTGTTGACTCAACTCCAATAGTTTGGTTTTTATGATGTTTCCAAACAAAAGGTAAAGCTAAGGGAGGGTAGGAAAATAGTTCGGTTGGATATATGATCTTTCCAGCTGGCATGCTGACACGGTATTGAGTTTTGAGGGTTTTTTAATGAAGAATTTTAATGTGAATTCATGAATCTTTGACCGGTCCCAGTTTGGGAAAAAAAAAAAAATGTATATATAATGTGTGTGTATGTATACACACACACACCAAGGCACAGTATGGTAGTTTTGTCATTTCTTACTAATATAAATTTTTTTTCCCCTGCCTTAGGTCTTGGGTAAATTTTGTAGCTATCTGAACTAACAAGTCTGTCCATTACTCAGAACATTGCAAAGTGACTTATTTAAGTCATACTGTAAACACAATAATACCATAAACTTGATTTTGGAAAAATGTAAAAGTATTGTTTAAAATGTAGCAAGAGGTCCCTTCTGAATTTTCCCTAAGCAGAATTCAAGTACAACTATCTGTCCCTGTGCAAGGGATAGTCTGTGGGTTTTTTACTAAATACATGTTCTTCATTTATCTTCATTTAGTGAACATTGATTAGCAACTGTCGGCCATTAAGTGCTTTGAAATTGAATCAGATGATAAGGGTCTGGAAGAAAATTCCCAGGTTTTTTATTTTTTAAACCATTTTAACTAAGTATTGGGTTTTTGTTGATATTAGTCTTAGTGTGTAATTGTTTGCACACTCTTCACATAACTCAGCTTGCTGTTGAAATATGTTTGCTGATAGATAACTGATGCCACCAGCTTTTCCAGCTAAGTTGTGTTTTTCAGGGCCTGAGGCTTGGGGAGAAGGAACTTTTTACTCTTACTACTAAGTATAACTAACTCATTTAAATATATCATAGTTTAATAATAACTTTAAGACTGGCATATTTTGGTGTGCATGTTTAGAATGTTACCTTTTTTCTGTGTTTAATTGTATGTGGAGGAAAAGACTTAGAAATGTTTTGTTTTATTAGTGGTAATTGAAGTTATACATCTTCATTTTTATACCTAGCTAGGTTTCTATATGAGTTAGCTTATGTTTCTTATTCTATTATTTTTATAATTACTCTGGACAGCGTACAACCATCAAATCATACAGGTTTTAGTTAAAATACTTGCATGAAACTCACTCTTGGAACTTACAGCCTGTTTCAGACAGCTTGTTGATAAAGAATCTTGTTTGCTTTTTATGACCCACACTTTGAAGGAATTAAATAAGGAATCAAACCTTTTTGTTTTTAAATACTCTGAAAGCTGATTTATAGCTTACAAAGACCTGAAATGGAGAACTTTTTATATTAACTTGGTTTTATTTAGATTTCACGTGGAACCTTAGACCTTTAAGTACCTTTTTAGACAGTTATGTCAGAGAGTAAATCGATATAAATTTCACTCAGCAGGAATGTTAATTTCAGATTTCTGAAAGTCTAATGTTGAAGATATGCAGCTGACCAGGTAGATTGACAGTGGACCTAACTTGGTTTTGACCGAGGCAGCCAGAGAGACAAAGGCGGAGTTCTTCATCACGCTAGGCCACGGGTCCTTTGCATGACAGCTGCTGTGCCTGCAGCTGTGTGGCACATGTGGTGTCTTTCAGAATTCGTCAGGTCTGTTGAAGCAGGGGGCGTGTTCTGGGCAGTCAAAAGCCCTGAGTCCTGTATGTACAGTGTGGCCTCTTCCTGTCTCATTCATTCCTTCGTTTGTTAGTTTGTTCATTTACTCAGTTAATGTTTGTGAACCCCTGCTGGGTGCAGCCTCTGCTAGGGCTGTGCAGTGCTGAGCAGAAAAGAAGCAGTGATTCCTGGTACCTGTGGTCCGGTAGACTAGCACTGAGGCAGTAAGTTGCTATCAGCACCTAGATGGTTGGCATGTCATAGGCCCTCCATCAATATGCGTTGATTGGCAAACAGAGACTCACATACACCTGCAGTGAGGGAAGAACGCAGTGCTGCAGGAACACAGTTCATGCTCTCTCTGGCCAGGGAGCACGCAGTTTTGCAGTGGGCTAAAGATGTACATATGTTCAGCATTCCAGCTGAGATTTTGGATTCTCAGCTTTGTAATTTGGTTTAATTCTTACATGTCTGAGGAGTTGCTAGTAGGATTGGGCATGTAAGACGTTCCTTGGCTGAGACAGGTTAAACTCTTCAGGTAGAGGGAAAGTTTTTCGTGTTGCATGTTTCAGGTTATTTTAATGTGAGCCATTGGAAGAGTGTGATTTGTGGAGTGACATAGGAAAGGGCAAATTTGCAAGCTTGTACCATTTTTCTCCCTTGGTTTGCAACTGTGAGAATTGAGAGTTTGAATTTACTTGTTAGCCACAGACGGGCTGCTGGCACAACTTCTTTTAAAGTGCAGGCACTGGTAACAGAATGTGTTGTCCTGCTTGCTCTTGGCCACACGAGCTTTTTCTCAAACCTGAAGAAGAAACACTGACTTGATACAAATGGGCTTAGTGAAAGGAGTGAAAATCATGGAACCCTTGGGCCTTGTGGTGACTTACATGGTTAGGCACAGCGTCCATAGCTCAAGCTGACTGGTGCTTGTGCTTGTAACCTCACAGGGTTGCTGTCAGGAGCAGATGAGTTGATAGAAACAGTTCTGCAGCATGCGAGTCTGTGGTCACAATAATTGCCATGGCAGAGTGGCAGTTGGCCTGTTTCTGGTAGAGGAGCTGAGGATGACCCAGTCAGCCAGCACTTGCCAGGCACATCTGGAAGCTCAGAATCAGCACTGGGGCTCTCCCCTCCCATATTTTAGGCCTCACCTATTGACTTCCCTGTTGACATCAAATTAGGAGGAGGAAATTAGAGTTTTTTTTTTTTAATAGCATTAAGTGGCTTTATTAGCTGATAGCTGGGCAGTAAAGAAGATAGGAGTTTTCAAGAAAACCTGTTATGAATTAGAAAGAGGATAGTTTTCTTAAAGAATTAACAGGTTCATACGCTCTTTCATAAAAACTATAAGCAGTGCCTGAGAATATCAGCTGCTTTATAGTATTTATCTAAGTGATTTAGTTGCCACAGAACAGTTGAATTACAGGCAACTGAAAATAAATAATTCCTGTCTCTGCAATCAGAATTGTTCAGATAAAAAGCTTGTTAGTGTGCAGAGCACTCAAGTTTTGAAGTTTTGAAGTTTGAGCACATTTGAAAGTCTTCTCCAAAGGTGATGAATAACTGAGGTCTAGAGAAACTTAGTCGCTTTAGAGAGGTAGGGGCTCTGCATGCTCAATCTGAGGCAATTTCTGAAAAAGGGAACATTGCTAAATGAGTGGCACAGGTGACGTGGACTATTGTGACAGAGACGGGAACGGGCACCAGGGGCGGGGGGACTGGGTGTGGTGTGGGGGGTGTGGTCTGTTTACAGATGAGGGTGCTGTAGAGAGAATCAGAGGACATGCCTAGAGCCTTAGGGGACTGAGAGGGTCAGAAAGTTGTGAGGGGCTGTGGATGGTCCCTCCCCCTGCCGTCCACTGAGGATGCTGCGCCTGGCAGACTTCTCCGGGTGCTGGGCAGACCAGAAAGACGACTCAGGTTCCTACTCCCAGGAGTGTTCCTTCTAGAGAGTAGAGGGATGACAGGCCTCAGATGAACAAGCCGGGTGCTGTAACAGCGAAGCGTGCCGTGGTGAGGTCTGGCAGGACTGTAGCTGGGTAGTCGAGGAGGCTGTGGTGTGAATGACGGCGGCCCCTGCGGAGCCCTGAAGAGCTGAGAACTCCAGGAAGAGGGACCAGGCTGGTGGTTCTCGTAGCAATTTGGGAAATCGATTGCTGGGACGGTTCGTTGTGGGGGCTGCCTGAAACTCATGGGAGTGTTTGGAGTTCTGTAAATGAGTCCTGCAAATGGCATGTTGGCCCCTTTCTCCTGGCCTGGCCCTGGTGGTTGGAGGGATGACCGAAACATGCAGGAGCATGTCTGTTTTCTGGCAGCTCAGTTGCACATCCGACTCCCTGGGGTTCTCGTTGATATGGGTCTGGGGCCGCTGAAGAAGGACAGAGCATGCTTGAGTTGGGAGGGGCAAGGCTGACAGGGACGCTGCCAGACAACAGGTAGAAAACATGCAACGAGAGACTCTGGCAGGGATGAAGCCTCTGCGTCTCGGGCAGAAGCATGCGTAGCTGCAGCCACTATGGCACCTGGAGTCTCCATCGTGCTGCGTGGGCGACTGCCGGCTGCCCTGTGCCCGTGAGGACACACCCACCATCTCCAGATGCGAATGGACTGATGGCGGGGGCGCAGGTGACTTCTCAGAGCTTGAGGGAGGACATGAACCTAGGTTTCCCTGCCTTCTCTCCGTAACATGCTGCACTTTGTCCACTTCTGCATGCAGTGGGCAGCAGCGGTGTGAAAGGGGGTAGCACTGCTTCCATTTAACGTTAAGATGAGAGAATGAATTTAATAAAAGCACAGAACAGGTGGGCTTCAGTGGAGTTTGGTCTCCTGACCTTCCCTAGTGGTTGGAGCTGAAGGGCGGAGGCCTGGTTGTGGAGCCTGAGGATGATGGCCGAGAGGCCTGATCCTTCTCCGTGCCTGGTGGGCAAGTCCTGTGTCCACTTACTGATAGACACTCACCCCAAGTTGTTTGCAGGGCTTGGGGCAGTCAGGGGTGGGAGTGCGGGGAAGAAGTGCTTGTGGAAATGTGGCCCCAGCATTAAATGCTCCAGGGCCGAAAGATTGTCTTTTGGACCCAAGGGAGCAGGGTCACCTGTGTCCAGCTGCAGTCCCATCTCAAATGGTTCCCCGCTGTGCTTCTTGCTGCTGCTATTAGCTTCGTCTGGTTTGAAGTCAGTGCGCTCTAATCCTTTTTCAGTGGGAGTCAGAATTATGAAGATTAGTGCTCCTGCTTCTGCTGCTACTTAAATTGATCTGAATTTAGCTGTAACGATTGGTCCCTAAATTGGTCAAAATTTGGACCCAGTAAGTTGATTTGAATGTTTTTTTGGAGGTTCTTTGATTTGTGCCTACATAGCAGCTTGTTCATAGGGATAGGATATGAGTCAGCTCAGAAGCTGCAAAACACTTTGCAAATTTTTAACTTCGTTAGCGGATGAATTCGCAAAAATCTCAATGCGTACCGTGACTAAAACTTTCAAATTCATAGTTGAGGGTGTTAGGAAGTGGGATGTGTGTCTGCACGCGGGGTTCTTCTGGTTCTCTCATCCCTGTGTGAATCAGGAGGGCGAGGTGAGATTGCCCATGCAGACAAGAGGCTTCCTTGTGGTTACAATAGTAAGACCCTCTGAGAGAGAGTTCGGAGTGGTTGAGCTGATTTTCAAAAATGCAGTCGTACTTGAAGAGTGGAAAACAATCTTTGGTGCTTTCCTAGGATGCCAGATTCTTTTTCTAAGTTGTTTTTAAAACTCATTGAGTGTTTTCACATTCTGGTACAGCAGAGGGCTGTTGCAATACTCCATGTTTGTAGGAGGACTACAGAGGCGGTTTTCTCCCGAAGTTGCCCCTAGAGAGTGGAGGAACCGGATGACTGTCCCCAGAACGGCGACATCCAGGTTAAATGGAGTGTGCCTTCTCTTGGCTGAGGGCTGTGCACAGAACTGAGAGGTTTTCGGGCAGGTCAGGAGCCTGCACTCTGTTCACGGTTGCCTGCCGCCAGGGCGCTTCTGAAGTTGCCTGTTACGGTGTTAATTTGGTCAGCACAGCTAAGGAACCTGGAAGACAAGAAAAGCAAGAACGACTTGAAAACACTATTTTTCAAAGTGACAGAAATGCAGCTGCTTATATATTTACCATTCAGATTAAACCGTTGTGAGACATAACAAGAGTCCTTGGTAAATTGACTCATTCTGGGGCATTTTGATTTGGATATGTCTCGTGCTCTGACACCGTTAGGTGGTGAATCACTGCTTTCCTCTGCTGGGGCCGTGGTCTCGTGCCCTCCCAGCACCCCGGCAGAGTAGGGTCATTATCCTCCCGTATGGATGGCGAGACCGAGTCCATGTTCACTCTGCTACTGAATCACTGGGACCACCTTGAACTGAGTTTTTGTTTGTAATGTTATACTGAGTAAGCAGCAGTATTTATTGGCTTTGCTCATTAGTCAGGGTAAATTTTTGCTGCTCATTTTAGAATTGCCCACGTTAACCCTGAATAATTAGGCAGTGTGATCAAGTGTTCGGTGTTGGAAAGACACTTTATGACAAGGACTAGCGCCTTCAGTTATTTTCGCTTTGGGGTTTTATGGATGGGTTTATTGTATTCCCATGTATACTTCAAATAAGCAGTTTTTAAAAACTCTACCATTATATTTTTATCTCTTGCTCGCTGTTGTCTGTGAAGTAGTTTTCTTAACAACCTATTTGTTGGTTTGGGCTTTTTAAGACTTTCATTTCGCTCTTCCTTCTTTCTTTTTTTTTGAAATCAGTTAAACTACAAGAGCCCAGCAAAACATTACTTTTGCCTAACTCCCTCCTCTGCGGTGCGGGTGGTGAGCGCTCCAGTCTGGGATTGTAAAGCTCTTTTACTTGTCTCACTGAGCATTTCAAGAAGCCGAGGTGTTGCGCTTCCTCCTTTGCTCCAGGTGCTCTGTCCACAGTGGCTGGGTAATCCACTGAATACAATGAAATCTTTAAAAATTTTCATAAGCTGAGTGTTAGGGATCAAGAACATGTTTCACTTGACCTGCGTTCTTAAAAATTAGAACTGATTCTGATTTGTTCGTGGCTGTAATTGAGTTAAAGCACGTGGCACCTCATCACATATAGAGAGGTTTTGTTTGATTTTTGTCTCCAAAATTTTTTGGCGGGGACAGTAGGTACCTTTCAGTTTTTACTTTTCCTTTTAGGAGGAACTAAAGCTCTTGCAGTATTTGGAGGAGCACCCTACAAAGGTTTGTTTGCTGATAAGTCTGTTCCTATTCTAGGGCCTTGACTCATTTTGGAGGAAAAGCATGAAAGGAAACTGTGCAAGGAGTGCTCTAACCTGTCCCTGTGCACTCTCGAATTTTCCCGCCGGGCACTGTCTATACCGCACAGTAGGCTCTTTCGAATATGTGTATTTATGTATTTTATTAACTTAAAATCTGTAGCAAAATCTAGCATGGCTTTTTTTTTTTTTCCCCCACCTGAAATCTTCACCGAGAGGGTTTTATTCAGTTGTTCCCTAAGAGGCAGTGAGTCACCGACACCCCGCGCACAGCACAGACACAACCACTGCTTAGCGAGCTGCGCTGGTTTCAGTTCTTAAGCGTTTTCTTCTGTTCTGCTCCTCTCTGAAATTAGGAGGCGATAACGATTTAAAAGGTTAAAACCCTGCACATATATTCTTAAAAAATGGTCCTGGGGAATTACGGATAACAGACTAGAAAATTCTCAACATTCTGAAGTATTTAATGTAACAATTTCCTCTTCCCGTTTTTGCGGTTATGACCCTGAAATTTAAACATATTTTTGACAGATGTTTTATTGATAAGTTGATAAATACTGTATAGTTACTGTGTTATGTTTATTAATATGTAGACTATGCAAATGTTATTTTAATACTTTCAAAGGTAAGAGATTGATTTTAATGATAAAATGACATTAAATATGTGTGGTACGTAAAAGTACCATTTCTAAAATAAAACTGACATCTAAAATCCTTGTAGTTTGATATTTTCAAAACTTTCACTTTTGTTTTATGTTTGATCACTGCCTGAATGACTAAAACCTAATTTCACCCTTAATGAGGTAGCTGTATGTAGCCAGCTATTTGTAGTTAACAGGAATAGCTTTGCTTTAGTTAAAAAGAAAAGGGATACATGCTACTTGGACTGAAATGCCCTTCCTTCTTTTTCCTTTCTATTAAAACTATGGTGATAAACAGTCTTTTCTTGTTGTACTTATAATCCTACCTCTTGGTTCGGTCTTTTGTAGGTTTCCTGAGACACCACATGCCACAAAAATGAGGGCAAACTGGTTTGTTCGCCCGTGTTTAGAACCCTAAAACTGAATTATGCGCACTGTTTGAAGTTGTACTGCAGTTTATGACGGGCAGCAGTACAATTTCTGTGCCTTTTGTTATTTTTTCTGTTTGGCACTTAGGTTCGTTTTCCTTCTTGCCAAAATCTGGTGTGGAATATGCCTTTCTGGCTCTGTTGGCTTTATTTGTTTTGAGATTTTGAGAGCCTGTTTCCCTGTGGAGTAAAGTGACTTAAAGTGGCTTTAAGCAGATGTCCGAGGTCTTGTGAGCAGGAGGCGTCCCCTGCCTGGTGCCTCCTCCCGGAGCACGCGTGCTGGTGGCAGCAGGGCCCGCCGCCGTGTGCTCCTCTCTAGGAGTGTGCGTGGAGCTGGTAGTGGCAGGTTTTTTTTAACATGTGGAGCAGTTTTGTAGGATTTGACACTGAAGTTGAAATTAGTTTTCTCTTTACCAGTATCCAAAGCGAAGAAGAAAAAGGAATGACTGTCAACAGTCTTAATCATGGCTGGTGTTTGAAGAAGGGGTTCAAGATTCCAAATCTGCTCGTCTCCAGGAGATTTATCAGCTTCTCAGTGTATTGTCACGGGAGGTATCTTTTCCTTGCTAGGTGTGATCATAGGAGCGTTTGATAAGATCAGGTTTGAGTGTTAGGCTTTATTAATTTATATTTTTGATTTCATCAGTGGTAGACATTCAGGATAGAAGATAATGTAAACTACATTATGCCCAGGTAAATTAAACTCATGGTGGCAGTAGAGTGTGGAAAATCTTAAATTAATGAAAAGTGATGCTTAATTAACACAATTTAACAAACTGACCCTCATCAGTTTTAAAGAGACAGCATCCTCTAAATCTCGTGGGCCTTCTAAACAAGAACATGAATTTGGTAAATATTATTTCCATAGTGAATGAGAATTACATGTTGTCCCTGTTCTGACTTCTCTATAGTTTTGTGTTAAATATTATTCAATTAGTACTTTTCAGATGGAGAAGTTATTTAAATTGAACTTGAGAAGTGTGTGGGGGTGGGGGGCGGCGGGGTAGAGGAGAGAAGACGGATTGCTGACCACGCTGAACTTGCGTGCTGGGAGACAGACAGCGTGCTGGCTTGGCCGTAGGTAGCTAGGGCACACACAGCCTTGCAGTTCCCAGGCCACATTCCGGCACCAGCGTCGCCACTTGGTAGTGGTGGGACTTTGGCCTGGTTACACTGTTTCCTGTTTCAGTTTGCTTGTCAGTACAATGGGGCTTGCCCAGTTGTTGTGAACATTAAGCAGGGGCCTCTCAGGACCGTGTGGGGCACGCTGACCTTGGTTTCTGGTCCATTGTAATTGGTGGTTACCGACAAAACGAGCTCTGTGGCAGCCCGCCCGCCCTGTGACTAGTTTATCAAGGCACTTCAGGATTGAAAAAACAAAAGTTTAATCTTTTAACGTGTCCTTTTAGAATCTATGTATTTTGCTTTGCTAACAGCACAGTGAATTGGTTGCAAATGTGGTGACAGTCCAGACCGGCTCTGGCTCTGCGACTTGATACGCGTGTCAGCGGCACTCGAACTCCTCAGGGCCGGATGCCTGCTTCTCTCAGAAGCGGCTGTTTTCACTGGTCTCCGCACTGGGATGCGGATGGTTACATAGGTTGATGGGTCACGTAGCTCTTTGATTTGTTGCAGGTTTCTGGGCAGAAGTAAACATGTTGCACTGGTTGCTTGGGGCCCGGAGTGGAGGGGTCACTGTTTTCTTCCCGTCCTTCGGTTTTGCCCCTGGGTGGTCCAAACCACTGGTGACTCTGTATGGTCCTAGCCAGTTTTCACACTGGTGACCTTTGGGATGAATCTTGGATACATTTTCTTAGATATTAAATAATCAGATAATCTTGAAAGTAACTGTGGGGGCAATTTACTGTTCAGTGCTGTCTATAATAGATACAGAAAAATAAGGAAATCTGTCATTTTAGAGCTTTCTAGATGTGGATTCTGGAAAAAGGAAAAAATGTGAGAAGACCATTTTCTTAGGAGAAATTACTAATTAAGATGACAATATCAGCTTTAAGGAAATTCATATGCTGACCATCTCTGCAGATTTTTATTGAGCATGCTTTGAAGAAATGGGGGATCATTGGAATCACACAGGAGTGTCCCTGTCCTTATGTACGTTTGTCTGAACTCCAACCTGATTTTGTCACATAGCAGGTCCATGAGCTCCCAAATGTTGTGTTTATGTCTACTTGTGGCCATCTGGGAGGCGGGGGCTGAGGTGTCATCTGATACAGGGTCTCAGGTCTCCAACCCCAAAGACTAAAGGGAAGAAGTACAACTCATTTTAAAAATGGAGCAGAGATAGGTGGTCAAGAAGCAGTAAAGCCTGTGCAACAGACTTGAAAAATGAAATGATCACAGCTTCTGTCAGCATTGACATATGTTTGACAGGGACATTAGTGACAGGATTTTCTTTCAGTTAAACCTCTGTCCTGATTGCCTTATACATTTCCATAGTCATAACTGGGTGGGGTCGTGTGAATCCACATAGAACCAATGAACAAAACAAATGGATGAATTTGGAATTGTTAATGGAAGCAGAATGGCATTGTCTTCCTAAGAAGGAACATATGCTGACATTTTCAGCCGCTGGCCATGAAGTTCCATGTGTTTAGTAAAAAACTGGTGGATAATCCTGACAGTTGATTCTCTTAAATATTGAGTCTGCCCGACACTATGCAGAGTTCTTTATGAATATTGTCTCATTTATTCCTCCCGAGGACAGAGTCACGCGGTTGTCGGTATTTGTCACCAGCATGGTCTGTGTTATCACAGTTGGCTCCCCTCTGCCCCAGAAAGGTTTGTTTCTCATTAATCACATTATGGTCCCGGGACTGCAATGTAGTTTCAATTTTGTGAAATTCAGTTTTGTGACTTCTGTCCTTTGAGGAGCGACTTTATTTAGAATTCTGCTCCAACACCAGGGAGAGAGAGGAGTGCCTGGTTCCATGTCACACTTTAGTTGGCCTTAGCTCTTGCAGGGAAGATGTATGACCTTGGGGACACAGGCACCTTGGGGAGCAGGTGAAATGAGAGAATTGAGAGTGAACTCTGGTGGAGGAGGCTGTTTCAAACCCTACTCCTCAGTGAGCCCTTCCTCTTTATTCCCCGGGGCCATTGTTTTACCCTTTTGTTGACAGAAGATAGAAATGGCCAGTGGGGTAATCTGTGGAGACCAGCGCTGAGAAATTGGGGTTTCTAAAAGGCTGCTGTCTCAGTGCCCCAGCCTACAAGATGGCCTCCCACCTCCCCTGCGCCTGACGCTCCCTGGCCATACCTAGTCGCCAGCTGTTTACCTCCACCCCACCATCTCCCACTGTCTGGCTCTCCCTCCCTTCCCTGCCTCCCTGCCCTGCCTCTTCTATTTGCCTTATTCCTTTCTTCCCATTTAATTTTTAATGAAATACAGATTCTCTGGAACATCTTTTCTATTTAAAATCTGCTTCTTGTTGATGTTAGTGGGACATTTCAGCAAAGAGGCTTGCTTTTCACAAAAGTAGCATCTACGGTCTAAAATTCTTTTGGGCATACTTCTTTGGCGCTTTGTGTACACACACACACACACACACACACACACACACACTTTAGCTTTTTAGCAAAGTACCTTGTAAATATTAGTACTCTAGAAAGATGATCAAAATACTTCTGCTTCACCATTATTCCAGAAATTTACCAAGTATGTAGAGGGAAAAAAAATTTCTAACCAGAAAAAGTGTGGGCTAAATTTGAATAGGAGTCTAATATAGGCCAGTACATCTGAGAATGAGAAGTATTGTTAAACAAGCTAATAGAATTTTGTTACTAGGTGGATATCTATAGGGAAAAAATTAGAAGTGAATTGAAATGTAATTTGTGGTTCAACATTCAATACACTTGGAAGTGAATACATTTTAGTTTCTTCTCTGCTGCTCGACTGAGTACCGTCGTGTGAGTTCCGAGTTCTGGGCTCCTTGCGGCCTGTCCCGCGCTGGCAGAGCAGTGACCTGTCAGTTCCCACGCTCTGATGGAGGCCCACCTGCTGGCGTGAAAGGGGTCTGAAGACAGCTGAGCTCTTGGGTGGAGGAATGAGGTGGTTCAGCAGTGATGAAGTTTTGCAAATCTTCTGGGATGAAAGTTCTGTGTCCGTGGTAGAGCCAGGTGATTCCTTAGTTCAGATCCATAAGTTCTCTTGTTCTGTAAGTGAGCTACTTAAACTTCCACCAGGCTGTCTGTTCACATTTTTGCTCATTTTTGCCATTTTTAGGAGAAGCAAAATAAAAGCTAGCAGACACCCCCTCCGTCTCATGACTGTCACAGCCAACTATCAGAACTCTGACCGTTGCCTGGTACCTGGGGACTCGAAAAGGATCTCTAAAATAAATTTTTGATTTACGTAATGGTGACTATAATAACCAAGTGCAGTGAAACAGGAAAATGAACACAAGGTGTGTGGCTGCTCACAGGGAACAGGCAAATTCATTTGATCGAAGTGATGGCATGCGGTGGCAAATGTACTGGAGGCCGGCAGTGGTCATTTGAATGTCTAAGTGGTTTGGCGCTGACGCCCTCTCGTGCATTTCCAGCCCCCGTTAATCTTCCCACCTGCATGTCTGTCTGCAGTCTGCCTGCATGTCTGTCTGCAGTCTGCCTGCACGTCTGCCAAGGGCTTGGTGTTTCCAGGAAGCAGGACTTTCCCCTGGACACGTGCAGTGCGGTGTTTCAGGAAGCAGGACTTTCCCCTGGACGTGTGCAGTGCAGTGCGCAGGTAGGAGGCGGAGAGCAGACACTCAGTGCTTTGCTCTGCAGGCAAGTAGCAAGCCGAGGCCTTTTCCAAATGCTGCTGTTAGAAAATTGCATGTTTACCTTGCAGCAGAGACATTTTCAATTGTCTCCTTAATTTTACTTTCATATTTCTTTTAAAATACCTTTTTTTTTTTTTTGCATATTATGACCTAATAATTCATCTAGAAAAATACAAAAGGTAGGAAACCAGTGTCATCCCTTCATCAGCCCTCATCTCTGGAGCCACCTGCCACGATCGTCTGACTCTCATATGCATATGTGGGCAGGCAGCACCTTGTGGCTTCGTTTTGTCAATTGGTTGCTTGACCACTGGTTCTGTGCTCCTTTCTGTAAACAAAAGTGAACGATGAGTTTCAAGTGTCATTATTGTGCCTTGTCTCAGATTTTAATTTTACTTCCCGAAAATTCAATTCTAAGCTAAATTTTATAGTTAGGGTTCAGTATTGTAAAATGTATCATGGGGCTTTGAAACGAAAAACAGCCTTTCCTTCTAGCTAGAATCACCCAGTCTCAGGGGTGTTGGCTGTGCCCTCTGTGTGAGGGCGTTGCCAGGCTCTATCCCAGGCCACCCCTTCCCTGCCCAGACCTGGTTTGTTTGGCCACAAGGGATTGACACCTAAACTGGAATTCAGTTCTTTACTTAGTAACTGCCAAGTCACTTTTCATATGGGGGGGTTTTCAGACCTGAGAGACATTTTCCTCTGTAGTAGAAAGACTGCCGATAGTTATGAGAACAACTCCAGACACTAAAACACTTATAAAACAGAACAGGCCAGCAGCTTCTTGAAGTTTCCGAGATATTTAATCTTGCAAATCGTTTTGTTCATGCCACAAAACTTTTTTGAGGTTTCAGAGAGTATAATGAAATGTAATGCTTTCTGAATTTTAATTGACAAGTGTATTTGGGGAGTTTTTTTCAGCTTTTAGAATTATTTAGCTAGAGTCCCTAAGAGTCTTCAGAGAAATTAAAAGCCCCCTTCGGATGAGATCTTTGCTCTTCTCCCACCCATCAAGCTGACGTTTGGAAGAGTTGGGGGGGCCAGGAGCCTTCTTCATAGCTATGAAGGCTGTGTGCCCCTTGTGGGTGCAGGCATTCCAGGAATTTCTGTGTGATCGGCAGCACTGAAAAACTCAGAACTTTTCCATTGTTTCTGTTGGAAGCAGAGCCTGGAGTCCTTTTTAAATACCATGAGCAACTTAAAACCAGGGTCTTATTTTTGTAGTTTGCCTCTAGGATTACAAGATAGCTCTTGGTGAGTTTAGCTACAGAAAAAGATTTGAAAGAGTGTGCCCAAAGAGTTTATTAGGATTTTTTAACAATCGGGTACATTTCAAAGTTGTTTCAGGTATAAAAGAAACTTACAGAAAACGCAGAACGAGTCACTCATCAAAGCCAACTGTGGTAGCATCTCACTGCTTCCATCTTGGCCGCCGAGGGCCCCCGGAACTGCTCTCGCCTGCTTGGCTGTCTGTCTGGCCATCTGATAAGCACACTCTTGCCCTGGAAGACCCTTTCTGGCCACAGTGTCCCAGGCTTTCTGACTTTCCCCTCAGTAACTTTTGGTGCCGTCCAGGGTGCCCACATTATTGTCTTCTTAGAGATGGTGGAGCGATCTGGTGATGAATTCTCTCTACTCATCACACCGACAGCAGAATGTGAAACTGCCACCAAATTCGAAGCAGTGCTGAGGTCTGACTCCTGCTAGGAAGTCATTTTACATGAACTTTGCTTTATCCTCAGTTAAGCTTGTCCTCTTAGAACTATGGCTTTACCTCAAGCCAGACATTCCGGGTGCTGCCATCAGGGTCACGCTGGCCTACGGTCACTCCCTTGCCTTTCAGAAAATCAAAAAGATGTGTAATGACTTTGTGTTGATGATGAATTTCTCATACTTGCCTGCGAGGCAGATGGCACTGTTAATTCTCTTTTCCAGGGGGAAACTCAAACCCAGAGTGTCCTGACAGGGCTGCTAGAGCACAGTGGATGGAGTGGCGAATTGGATGGGACTCCAGGTCCCAGTTCTGCTGCTACCTTGCTGTGAGGGTTCAAGGACAGCTCATGTAATTAGGTAAAAGCACGGAGACACTCCTGGAACTTTGGGAAGCAGATGACGACCGTCTGTAAAGCTGCTTCAGCTCTGACCCTTCTTCCCTGCCTTCCCTTTGAGTCCCGCTCTTCCACGCCTGCGCCACTCTTGAGCTCTCAGCCTAGCTGAGGAGCTCCTCGTAGCCTTTCTTCAGCCTCAGATGGCTCCACTCTGAGTGTCCTCACTTAGGGGCAGGGAGAAGAGGGAGGGTTTGCAGAAGAGTGGTCTTGGAGGGGGCAGGTTCTGGATCGTAGTGTTACGGGGCTGGGGAGAGAGGGACTTGTAAGGTCCTGTCTGTCGGATGTGAAGGAGAAGTCTGGGGCCGAGGGAGCTGGAATTCTGAGATGATGAGAGCAAGGCGGCGAGGACAAGCGCTCTGCAGGGCCTGCGGGAGGAGCAGGAGGCAGGAGGCAGCCGGCGCCTGGAGTCAGTGTTCCTCTTTGGTCGTGTCCTCAGTGACCTTTCTCGGGACAGCTGTGGAGTGCTCACTGGGGGGTTTGGCTGGGTTTGGAATCAGCTGCGTTTCTGAGTCAGCTTCTCCTCCGCACCGACTGCATTGTGCTGCCGGGCTCCACACTTGTATGCCCGGGAGGAGGCCCCGCAAGCCCGTCGTCACATACGGCTCTGTATTTAATTCATTTGAACCACCAAATGCCCGAGCCTTCGCGTTGTGATGCATTTTTAATGTGACTCGAGCGAGCCTGCTAGACCTCTGCATTCTGTCCGATGCCTGAGCATTTTAAAGTAAAACATTCGTCTCTAGAATTCCTGGTGTTTGTCCAGTTTATTAGAACAGAACCTAGTCCAGGCCCAGATTAAATATTCATGTGCTGCTTTAGGCAACTCGGGTTTTGCCTCTCCCGTTGCTGGCCCAGTGGGATAATGCTGCACATTGTCTTCAAAAAGTCGTCGTCGTGACTGTTGGATTTCCCTGGGTGGTAGCGGTTTCACTGAAAACTCCATTTGTGTGGATGTTATTTAACTGTGAATCGTGCTTGCTCACATAGGAGTTCTGTGTCGACTGATGTTTGTTTCAGATGTGAGATAAAATTGAAAATGAGAACAAAATGTGTGTTCCAATTTGTTGGTCTTTTGCTATCGATGCAGTGGAAGGCTTGACCTGTTTTTCATTTACCCTAGAACCAAGTGAGATAGTGGCTGTGAAGTCTGTTGTGCGAAGTATTCCTCGTGTGTCTTCATTGCTCTGAAGACACAGATGGAGCGGGAAAGCGCCCGAGCCTGCCAGTTAGGTCTCGTTCTGGCTCCTGCTGAGTGTGGAGGGTGACTATAGTTCCTGGTCTCTGGCGCTTGGATTGACCTTTGGGGTCTTCCAGCAGACTGGTGCTTAGCAGCGGCAGTATGCGCCTCAGCTTTCCCCGGGGGCATGGCCCAGCCTGGGGATAGGCCTGTACCAACCGCACTGAGCCTCCTAGCAGTGTCTCTGACACTGGTAAAGGTTCTGTAGTTTGCCGTGTATAATGCACACCCACGTTTTTGGGCCCAAACTTTCAGGAAAAAAAAAATCTTTCATTTTAATTTTTTTAATTCAAATATTTGTTTGTATTTAGGTACTTGTTTCTTTTTTTGCATTATAAAGGAATTTTAGCTTATTTTTTTTTTTTAACATAGTACAAGCAGTTTGATGTAACACGTCATTACAAAGCACGAGGACTGATACAGGGTACAGACAATTTCATGTACCGGTAACAAATTTAGGATCTTTATTTACACATCACAGAAGGCCAGGAACTCATCACCTTCAACACCAGGTCGCGTCTACCCCACTGGTGTCTTCTGGAGTCACTTCCTCGTGCCAGTAATGTCACCGTCCTCGGTTCCGCCCAGTGCGTTGCTGATGCGCAGTTTTAACCAACTTGACAATCGCCTCCTTCGTGACACCAGCCTCCATCTTTGGATCCGTCACAAACCTGGTCGACGGCTGCTTTCTGGATTCTTCCTGGAGGTGTGAAGTCATTGCCGGCTGACTGCAGCCACCACGTCCACTCTGTCCTCAGTCGGGCCTGAACGGGCTCTCTGCTGACACACCCAGAGGCCCAGTGGGCTGGTGAGCCCAGCAGCTAGCGTGGCAGGCTGCGTTTTCAGGGCCGCTGCAGTGGCTTTCACACTGTGGAACATGGACTTTGATGTGGTCAGAAACGAAGCTGGGGTTTGTGTGTGTGTGTGTGTGTGTGTGTGTGTGTGTGTGTGTGTGTGTGTGTGTGTGTGTGTAAAGGAAAGGTGCAGACAGGAAGAGAAAGGAGAAGGAAGCATCTTTATTCTAGTTCACGCTGGTTTTCCTCTGGACCTGGGACTCGAACCCAGTGGTATGTGGCCTGCTCCTTCGAAGGAGATTGACCCGGGCGCTGCTCCACCTGGGTGTGCACAAAGCTGGTTTCCTAAGCTCTCCTTCAGGCCTTGAGCAGGTTTGGTAGAGCTGGGTTTTCACGCCGTCCTTTTTCTCAGGTATTTTGCATACGGATATCGTTATTGTTAGTGATTCCTAGAGTTTTAACATTAAACTCATAAGCGTATAGAGAAGAATTAAAGACATTACATAGATATGGAATTAGGACTGCCCATGTAGAGTGTGCATGCTTATTTTTCTCTCTCAAATTTGGGTCAAAAAATGCACATTGTACATGGCGAGGTAGGGTGATTTTGCGTGGCGAGCCCCTTCGCTCCGGTGGAGGAGGCATGGGCTGTGGAAGTGGGTGTGAGACCCAGGGTCTGGGGAGCAGGGGAGACCATCGCCTGTGCTGAGAGCCTTCATGTAGCAGATAACCGTTTTCCTTCTGATTTACTCAGTTTTCTCTCTCTGCATGTCTGTTTTTTCCCTTTACATACAGAAAGTTTTTTCCTGTCCTTCATAATGCTCTTTGTCATTGTCTCCATTGCACTTTCTTGTATTTCATGCCTGTGTCTTTCTCACGTAGACCAAGTGGAGCGGTGCTGCAGCGGCCTCTATGTAGGACCCTCCAGGAACTGATGGTAAGTGCACACGTGTACTTACCGCTCCCGGCCGGCCGCAGTGCCGCCCCAGGTCCAGAGGCCGCCCGCCTCCAGGCGGACACTAACCAGCCCGCCCCTTTGCAGGAATCCCATGCAGGTGGTTTTGGTTATAGGCTTGCTTTTGCTTTTGTTTTTTCTTTTACTTTGGTTACGTATATAGCAGAATCCAAATGTGGAAACTGTATTGGTCTGAGGAAATGTAGCAGCTTCTGTCACCTGCTGCTGCAGTCTTTGCCTTGTGAGCCACGCCAGCCTTATGAAGTGGGAGTCAGGACACCTGGATTCTAATTTCTGTCCTGTCACAGGCAGATTGGTTGCTCTGGGTCCCTGATCTTTTGTTTCTCTCGCCACATAGCAGGTAGGACATGATTTCCAGTGCCCCTTCTTCTGTAGTGTGTGATTGTAATGGGAAGTAACTCTGCTGTTAGTTGGTTCTGATTATAAGATGGAGGAAATCATGATCAGATTATTTCAGTTCCATGAATGAATGATACTTGGATTCTTGGTAGACTCATTTCTGTCAGCGTGTTCCCCCAAGGTAGTTTGGAGGTAAATTTAATTGTTCCATTCCTTAGTTTTTAAAATTGGTTTGCCACTGTTACTCAGATATCTAATACCTTTATAATAGCTCTGTACACTGCAAAGCCCATCTGCCTTTAACGATCCGTGTTATATTGGTTTTGCCCCATAGTTATTCACCTGGTGGGACAGAGCCCCTCAGGTGACAGCCTGGCCTGCGGGTGAGACACCATCACCTTAACCTGTGGTCGGAGTGTCTCACCAGCCCTCTGAGTAGGGTGCAGATGACCTTACCCCCAGAGGCTCCTCTTCATAGGCGATTAGGGTGTCTTGGTCATAGTGTTTAAAGGAGACACTGGGGGGCCCCGGAGTTGGGGTGGAAGACATTTCTCACTGAAGAGTTTAGGTTTGAAGAATTCAGAAGGAGACATTTGACATTCAGTAATACTGGATCTTTAATATTCTTTTAGACAGGGAATAAACCTTAAAATAGCACTTTCACCTCTTAGATAGTTGTATGATTTCATTGTGAATATCATTAATGAATGATATTATGAAATTTGGGCTTTTATTGTGATACAAATGTAACGATTTACTTCATAGGTTTACTTTTTGGTATGACATCTTAAGTGGCTTGATAGTGCTTGAGGTTACAGGAAATCCGAGTTGCTTTTGCCAGGATTTGTGTTACAGGAAATTGACATCTGTTTTTTAATGAACTTTCAGTGTCTTTAAAAAATGCACATAAGGGTTCTGCATAAGAGTTAAGTTTTTAAACTACATCTCCATCATTGTTTCAAAGGGTCCTATTCCGTGGCCTGTTCGGGGGCACAGGAGGTGGTATAATGTTTCTAACAATGCTGTGGCTTTGATCCAGGGGAAAGCTTCTCTAATACAAGTTTTGAATCAGCGCCTGAGGCTTTACATGGGTTTCATCAGATCTGATGTTCAATTATGTTAGCAGCCAGATAATTGTTGATGCTTGCATCGTTTGCTCCCAGTTATTGGGTATGAACTGGGCATCCACTCAGGGAAGGCTCGTGTCGTAATGAGAGTAAAAAGACTGGCTGAAAGGAGGTGGACTCCAAATCCAGATGTCCTTGACACGACTGGGTTCCTCAGACCCACTGTCACAATCAGGTTCATGCCAAGAGCTGTTCGCTTGACATGGGAGACGCAATGGACAGACTTCCATTCCTTGCCCTGTGTGGAGGGCATTGGTTTAGAGTCCTGCCCACCGGGCTGAGTCTCAGTGCCGGGTGTGGTCCCTGAGCTCCGTCTTCCTGCTCCTGGAAATGAGTGAGCAGATGCGTTACCAGGGATTTGTTTGAGCAGACTCTATGTAGTTGCAGAAAATGTGTGTGTGTTCAAAGGCAGGCTGGTGAATTCAGAAATTTTAAAAGGGTATTTTAAGAATTTGCCTTTTAATACTAACAAATTAAGTGGCTGAATATTAAGTATTTAATACTTTTCCCTCTTGTTGTGTCTCTTAAATACTTGTCAGAATCTGCATTAGTATTTGCTTTGTATTATAATCGATTTTTTAATCACTGTGATCTTTCCAGTGATGTCCTGTGTCTGATTACATTTTCATCGCTTGTCTATATTTTAGTTAATTATGCTCCTCTGTAGTGATTCTTTGTTCATGGAGAATAAATAGCACTTTCCAGAAGCTATGAGTACTTTCTAATTTGCCATTTTATCTATTTAGAATGAGGTGGCAGGAGGTGATGCAGCTTGGGAACACTATTCGGTGTCTGTTGAGAGAGAGAGGGCAGTGTTTGGGGAAAATGTATAGGGACTATTTCGAATCTGAAAAGTGAACAGCTAAAGCTTCCAGGAACCCGAAAGTTAGCATTTAAAACATTGAAAAGAAGAATCACAAATTGTGATGAAATCCCAAAGCTAAAGCTTCCAGGAACCCGAAAGTTAGCATTTAAAACATTGAAAAGAAGAATCACAAATTGTGATGAAATCCCAAAGACACCATGCCTCTGAGCCTTCAGTGTGAGCCCTTCTAGAATTGTTTATCGCCGTGTGGTATTTTGGTGGCTTTAAGTTCATTGTTCCAGCGCATCAGAAATGCGCTGCATTTTAATCTTATCTTCGGAACTCTGGTGCCATTTGGAATGCACTTAGTGTTTTCCTGAATTCCATCCTCCGAATTGTTAATGAAATATTGAATTGTACTGGCCCGAGAGCGGAGTCCCTCAGGACCTGCGTAGCGCCCTGCGGCTGAGAGTGAATTATTCATAATTACTCTACGTTCCTTATTTGAGCCTTTGTGCATGTGTATCCTTTACAGTTCAGCGGCATCCTGCTCCAGTTGTTTCACTTTGACAATCACAGATAATCAATCGTAGCTGAAGGGCCCCAAGTTAGACGATACTGTTTTTCTTCTCAAATGTGCTTCTTACCAACAACCAGACTTCTGCCAGTTCCTATTATTTGTGTGGTATTGAAACTCAGTTCTATTATCTAATTTTCATTGGACACCAACATCGTTAACCTTCCTCAGAATATATTCTCTCTCAGTTTGATAGTTATTATCACTGCAGGGGAATCTGGGAGTGCCTGAGATTCTCCAAAATACAGGCTTTTTTTTGTTTCTTCTTTTCTCTGACGTGGCTTAAAGGTATTGATTCTTTTTCAGGAATCTGAAGTGCTATTTGCCTAGAAAACAGTTTTGCTACGAATGGATCAAAATTTGTCTTCAAGAAGTCAAGATCAGAGTGAGTGAATGAATGAATATGTGTTTCGTTTCAGGGAAGAAAAAATCCCAGGAAAATAAAAACAAAACAAATAAAACCGAAGACATACCATTGAAATCAGATCCCACCTCTGCAAATATGAGAGATTCTGCGGAAGGTAAGCTTGAATATTGGACCTCTGTGATTGGTGTATGTGTCACCAGTGACATGTAACTTTGTATCTCCATGGAAGCACCCGTTGGAGAACCATCCAAGAACTATAAAGGGTTAAATATTAGCAAAAGGCCACCTAAATTTAATTGGTGAGTGGGAGCTTCCACATCCCACAAAATTATTAAAGACCTTACTTGTTAAAAATAAAACTATTTCCTGTTTAAAATATTTAAAACTATATGATTGCATATATACATTTATAAATGTATAAAGTTCAAAGCCATCAAAACAAAGTGAGAATGAATGGATAAAGAAGTGGTCCATATACACAATAGAATATGACACAACCCTTAGATGAGATGAAATCCTGTTATTTGAATCAACATGGAGGCATGTAGAGGGGATGATGCTCAGTGAGATGATGACCTCACTCGTAGATGGAATGTGAACAGATGAAACAAAGGAACAGAGGACACAAAACCAACTCTTGGACACTTGTAGTAGAACTGAAGTGACCAGCAGGGACTGTGGGGAGGAGGACAATGGTGGCGGAGCCCACTGGACACTGGGGAAGAACACTTGGTGTGATGTGGAGGAGGGCAGGGTGTGCTGACATAGATCTGAGAAACAGGGAAGCCACACATACGAGTTTATTTTAATGTGTGAAATGAAAAAAAAGGGACACAAAAATAAACAAAAAACGCCAACTGAGATTAACAGGACAAGAGGAGGCTTCCAGGTGCTGGTGAACACTGTTCTGTGGGGCTTGTTTACTCCCCCTTTTACTTCGTCCACATCGTACTTTGCCACACACAGGATTTACATACGGTTTTACACTTCAAGTAAAATTTTACTTTGTCAGAACCTTTGATTTTAGGTATCAGAAGGAAAAGTGTTTCTGTTTTGTTAGGATTCTGGTTTCTATTTAACCTCTTGTCCCACAGAATTTTCTTCTGTAAGTCCCTCCGAGGACTCACATGCTAGGCCCTGCCTGGTGCTAGAGCCAGGGAGGCAGGAGAACGGCAGGCTGCTCTGTGCTCCTTGCAGCCGGAGGCAGGTCTTCGTTTGCGCAGAGACCAGGTCTTGCTCCGGAGTCGTTCAGTGACCCGAGTAGGGAAATCTCAAAATACAGGTTGGTGACTCTTTCAAGAAGCCTTTATGAGGCAAAAACCCAACAAAATATTTAGGACATATCTTTAATGCATTTTACTGCACTGTTCGTGGTGATGATGCTCATACAGAATTGAAATGTTTGTGGCATTTTATAAAGCAAGAAGAGACAAGTTTATTTCCCAGAACCTTATGAAACTTTCTGTTGATTGGCTAAAAGTAAGACATTTGTTTGAACCAAAAAAAAATTACTGAAGAACCTTACTGCATTAAGTGGCAGAGTTTAAAAAATACTCGAACAGCGCTCTACAAGAGTTACTTTTTCCTGATACGATCTCGTGAAAAAAGATAATTAATATTTACCTGTTTGTGGCCAAGGCGCCACTGGTTCCGTATCGTATGGCTCCTGGTCGTTCTGCTCTGTCCGCAGCGAGCGGTCGGCACATACTGAGCAGACACTGCGGCCTCCTCTCCAGGCTCCCCAGCCGCCGCCTCGTTTACACTCGCGCGCTGCACCCTTGAGTTGCTAGTTAATGGAGCAGCGTGTGTTTTGGTTACATCTGGAATTGTTTACCAATCTCAAGGAAAGAATTTTCTTTTCCCTTAGAAGAAGCTGCAGATTTTGGCTAAAAATGAACTCTATACAGAAGTTTCTGAGTCTTAGAGGCATTATTTTCATTTTCCGTTGCCTCTTTTCAACTTATTTTTTTAAAGAACACGCTGTGTCTGTGTTGCAAATGTATTTGAAAAGGGATTTGTTAGCTCCTAATTTGAAATACATTATGACCATCAAATGACTGGTTTTCCAGTTTGTAGAAAATTTGTGGAATTTGTGAAATTTGTCTAGGGAGAGAAGGCTGGTTTCTCTTTAGAGAGGGAAACCTCATTGCCAATAAATGCAGTAGCAGATGAGTAGAGGTGAGACTGTTGTTCCTGAAAACAGCAAGCAAGAGGGCGAGGAGGGACTGCTTGAGCTCGGACCACCTTGTATCTGCAGAGCCTGGGACGGTGGCTCTTTACACCCCCTGCCCCCGGTACCCGGGCAGTCGCCAGGTCCGTTGGCAGTCTGGCCTCCTCTTCCTGCCTCCTCCTCTTTCCGGTTCCCTCTCTCGGCGTCGGCACACAGCGTCTCCCTTCTAGTACACCCGTCAGTCTCGGTCTTCTGCTTCCAGTAATAGCCTCCTCCCAACTTCTGCAGCCACTTCTCCCAAATGGCTCTCTCCTGCCCTGAAACAGCATTATGGTTCCCATTGCCCAGACTAATTTATAAAGTGCTGCCTTCTTGGATTCCTCCCTGTATACTTGCCCTCTTGGGTCCTTGTCTCAGGTTCGGGCTGCTCAGTGCTTTCTCAGTGAGGCCTTCCCGATAACCAGGTCTCAGCAGATGTGCCTCCTGCGGTGCCAGGACTCCTGGAAGCGTGGTCATTGCTCTAGTGCCAGCTTCTGGCAGCGCAAAACTACCCGGGCAAGGGGCTTGCCAGTCTTGCTCACCTAGTCCTGGCATGTGGAAAGCCTTGTCCCGTGAGTGGAGGTCAGAAGCCTCTTCCACACAGCGTTTCGTAACTCTCGAAGCGTCTAGTGACAGGGCCTGGATTCACCGGGGACACAGGCAGGACAGTGGACAAAGCATAGTGGCCTTTCCCCATCAGCGTCAACTCCCTCTAACAGCTCCAGTCTTAGTTTCCTATCCTCCCTATTTCTTTCTAGCCACCGCCTCATTCTCTGCTTCCCTGTATGTAAAGCTAAATCCGAAAGAGCGGCTTTGTGTGTCTCTGCCTCGCACTCCTCCTCCCGGAGCCATTAGGCCTTCGCCCCACTGCTGCACTGGAATGGCTGACACCGTCAGCACCTCCACCTTGTGAGCGTTTCTCATCCTCACCAGCCATTGCTGTTCAGGACACAGCTGGAACTTGGTCCACGTAGCCTCAGGACTGCCCCTCGGCTCCATGCCCTGGATTCCATGCCGGTGGCTTGTGTGACACCGTCTTCCTTCCTCTCTGTCTGCGATTACGCTCTCATGAGCTCATTCAGTCCCAGTTCCGAATACCAGTTCTCGTTTGAGGACTTGGACTTTTGTAGGTTCAGCAACTCTCTTGAATTTGAATCATATGAAACTACTTAGCATCTTCCCTTGGGTGTCTCCTGGGTACCTCAGACCACCTGAGTTTGTTCATTCTAAGTTCAGGATTCACAATTCCCCGGCACCTGTGTGTGTACACACACTCGCATCTGCACACGCACACCCCTACCCAAGCCTGCGTTTCCCCGGGGTCTCTCCAGTTCAGCAAACGGGACTGTTGGCATTGCCCTGAATCCGCCTTGACTCCTCTCTGTCACCACAGTCAGCAAGCACATCTTGCCAAATTCTGCTCCAGAATACATCGAGTCTCACCACACTGCCCCGGGCCGCCCAGTCTCCCCACCGGCCCTGCCGGTCGATGAAATTCGGTGACTCTCGGTTCCCTGCCTCCACTTGATCTGCTTAGTTTCTTATTTTGCTCACAGCAGCTAATTAAATCAGTCGCGTGCCATTCCGTTAGGCCTTTCCGTTAGGCCTTTCCGCTAGTTCGCTTTCTCAGCATAAAGGCCAGTTGTCTTCCAGTTCTGCCTAAGCCGGAGTCTGCTGACCTCTCTGTTCTCATCCAGGTCGCCTCCCTTCCCCAGTTTTCCAGCATCCCTGGGCTCCTGGAGCTCTGGCAGTTCTTCACTCAACTTGCGCTCCTGCCGCTTGCCTACAGAGGCCTTTCCTCCCGGATCAGGCCGCGCTTCCGTCGGCCTGTGCGGCTGTCGCCTGACGCTTCCCGCAGCTGCCCCCACAGGCTAGGCTAGGTTTCTGTGGGCACACACTCCAGTGACTGCAAGGTTCTGTTCCCTTCTCTGGGCACTGCTGGACTCCACAACTTGGTCAGGCAGAGAAGAGATGATGGCCAAACTTGTTTGACTTGAACAAATTCTGATTCCATGATTCTGGAAAAAGTTCTAGCTTCTGAAATACGTAGTTTTAATCAAGGAGGGAGAGAATCATTCTGAATGTTCCAGACAGGCCACTGAGACTCTAGCCTGGTAATGTATTTAGCAGTTTTCTTATTTGAGTTTGGAATCATGAGGCATTGGAATTCACAACCAGTCTCCTGAAATACAGTATCAGCTTTTCCAACGCAATTTTACAGATACTGTTAACAAAACGTGTGTGTGTAAAAGGAAGTTCCACGGGGGCTCCTTGGTCTTGTGTCCCTGCGCGGCCCGGCACGCAGCAGTGTTCTGTGAGTGTGTGCCGAGCGCGTGCTGCAGCGATCGTGTCGCGAGAGCGTTGTGCGTGAGAGTGCAGTTACTGGCTGCCACCAGAGCTCTGACACACCGGGTAGCGGTGCCGTGGCCGGTTTGCTCACACCCACTCTGCTTCCCTGTGCTCCCAGGTGCTAAGGATGAGGATGAGACGCCTGCCGCCTCTGCAGCCGAGCAGCCCGCCGTTCTTCAGGAGGCGCTTGGTCAGGACGTGCTTCTGGAGCCAGTCATCCCGGCCCCGGCCTGCGAGCCTCAGGCAGAAGCAGAGGAGAAGCTAGCAGCGGCCGCAAGCTGTGAGGCGCATGATTTGGAGGAGGAGGAGGAGGAGGAGGAGGAGGACGAGGCGGGGGAGGACGATGAAGAGGATGAGCTGGAAGAAGAAGGGGAGGAGGAAGCTGACATGCCAAATGACAGTCCTGTCAAAGAGCCAGAGATACGGTGTGACGAGAAGCCTGAAGACTTGTTAGAAGAGCCAGAAACGATTTCAGAGGAAATGCTTGAGGACTCCCCAGAGGTGGTTACGTCTGCTGTCAAAATTCCCAAAACTACAGAGGAGGCCAATGGTGACGTCCCGGGAGCGCTCATGTTTCCGTGTCAGCATTGCGAGAGGAAGTTCACCACCAAGCAGGGGCTGGAGCGGCACGCACACATCCACATCTCCTCCGTCAACCACGCTTTCAAGTGCAAGTACTGCGGGAAGGCCTTCGGCACGCAGATCAACCGGCGGCGGCACGAGCGTCGCCACGAGGCCGGCCTGAAGCGCCGGCTCAGCCTCGCCGTGCAGCCGCCGGAAGGCCCGGCTGATGGCAAAGTACCTGGGGACGGTGTGCCCCCAAAAGATGACGCGGACTCTCCGAGTCTCAGGCGAGACTGTCTGATTGCCAGCTCAGAGAAAGCTCCCCAAGAAGCAGTCAGTTCTTCTGTCGCAGCGGAGAATGGGGACGTGAGAGAGCTTCATCCGTGCAAGTACTGTAAAAAGGTGTTTGGAACTCACACCAATATGAGGCGGCACCAGCGTCGCGTTCACGAGCGTCACCTGATCCCCAAAGGCGTGCGGCGGAAAGGGGGCCTCCTCGAAGAGCCGCAGCCGCCCGCAGAGCCGGCCCAGCCCGCCCCCAGCGTCTATGTGCCGAGCACAGAGCCAGAGGAGGAGGGGGAGGCCGATGACGTGTACATCATGGATATTTCTAGCAATATCTCAGAAAACTTAAATTACTACATTGATGGCAAGATTCAGACCAGCAGCAGCACTAGCAACTGTGATGTGATTGAGATGGAGTCCAGTTCGGCAGACTTGTACGGCATCAACTGCCTGCTCACCCCAGTAACGGTGGAGATTACTCCGAGTGTCAAGACCACGCCGCTGCCTCCAGCAGACGAGCCCTCGAAAGAGCCTGCCAGCGGCACAAACAGCGAGGCCAAGAAGCGGAGAACCGCCAGCCCTCCCGCCCTGCCCCAAATCAAAGCAGAAACAGAGTCTGAGCCCGTCGCGCCTACGTGCTCCCTGACTCTGCCTCTCAGCATAACGACGGAGGCTGTGTCTTTGCACAAAGAGAAGGGTGTCTATTTGTCGTCGAAGCTCAAACAGCTGCTTCAAACCCAGGATAAGCTAACTCCAGCAGGGATTTCTGCAACTGAAATGCCCAAGTTGGGGCCTGTCTGTGTGTCGGCACCAGCGTCCATGCTGCCCGTGACCTCCAGTCGGTTTAAGCGACGGACCAGCTCTCCTCCCAGTTCTCCACAGCACAGTCCTGCCCTTCGAGACTTCGGGAAGCAGAGTGACGGGAAAGCGGGGTGGCCCGATACCATCCTCAGTTCCAAAAAACCCAAACTAGAAAGTCATAGCGACTCACCCGCGTGGAGTTTGTCCGCGAGAGATGAGAGCGAGCCCGCCAGCCCACCACGCTTTGATGAGTACAAAGCCTCCAGGGAGTGGGTGGCCAGCCCCGCCTTCAGCACCGTGTGCAACCAGCAGCCGCTGGATTTGTCCAGCGGTGTGAAGCAGAAGGCCGAGGGCACAGGCAAGCCCCCTGTCCAGTGGGAGTCTGTCCTTGATCTCAGTGTGCATAAAAAGCCTGGAAGTGACTCCGAGAGCAGAGACTTCAAGGAAAATCACTCAGTGCCACCAGCCTGCAGTGCTGTCAAGAAAAAGAAGCCCACCACCTGCATGCTGCAGAAGGTCCTTCTCAATGAATACAATGGCATCGATTTACCTCCAGAGCACCCTCCAGATGTGACCAGGAGCCCGAGTCCCTGTAAATCCCTGGACCCCCAGCCAGACCCTGACCCGGCACCCGACTCTAGTTTGCCTGCTCCTGCCGTTGAGGCCCCACCTGAAGGCTCTCCTTCGTCGCCTGCCCTGCAGACCCCTTCCCTTTCTTCTGGGCAGCTGCCCCCTCTCTTAATCCCAACAGGTCCCCCATCCCCTCCGCCCTGCCCTCCTGTATTGACAGTTGCCACCCCTCCCCCCCCACTGCTTCCCACTGTGACTCTGCCAGCCCCCTCCTCTGGTGCGTCTCCTCGTCCATGTCCCTCTCCCCTCACGAACGCTGCTGCACAGTCTCCACTTCCAGTTCTTTCCCCGACAGTGTCCCCCTCACCGTCTCCCATTCCTTCTGGGGAGCCTCTGATGCCTGCGGCTTCCCCAGGGCCTCCCACACTTTCCTCCTCGTCCTCGTCCTCCTCGACCTCCTCGTCGTCCTCATCTTCGTTCTCCTCTTCCTCTTCCTCCCCTTCCCCTCCTCCTCTCTCAGTAGTCTCGTCTGTTGTATCCTCTGGGGATAATCTGGAAGCTTCTCTCCCCGTGATGTCTTTCAAGCAGGAGGAGTTAGAGAACGAAGGTCTGAAACCCAGGGAGGAGCCACAGTCTGCAGTAGAGCAGGAGAGTGTTCAGGAAACATTCAACAGAAGCTTTGTCTGCAACGTGTGCGACTCGCCCTTTCTCTCCATTAAGGATCTAAGCAGACACTTATCTGTCCATGCTGAAGAGTGGCCCTTCAAATGTGAATTTTGTGTGCAGCTTTTTAAGGCTAAGACTGCTTTGTCAGAACATCGCTTTTTGCTTCATGGAGTTGGAAATATCTTCGTGTGTTCCGTTTGTAAGAAAGAATTTGCCTTTCTGTGCAATTTGCAGCAGCACCAGCGCGATCTCCACCCGGGTCAGGTGTGCACCCACCAGGAGTTTGAGAGCGGCACCCTGCGGCCCCAGAACTTCACGGACCCCAGCAAGGCCCGCGTGGAGCACGTGAAGAGCTTGCCAGGGGGTCCTCCAGCGGCGTCTGAGGAGGAGGAGGAGGGGGAGGAGGGGGAGGAGGAGCTAAACGATTCTTCCGAAGAGCTTTACACGACCATAAAAATCATGGCTTCTGGGGTGAAGACGAAAGACCCGGATGTCCGACTGGGTCTCAACCAGCACTATCCAAGCTTCAAGCCGCCCCCGTTTCAGTACCATCACCGAAACCCCATGGGCATCGGAGCGACGGCCACCAGTTTCAGCACCCACAACATCCCGCAGACGTTCGCCACCGCCATCCGCTGCACCAAGTGCGGGAAGGGCGTCCACAACATGCCGGAGCTGCACAAGCACATCCTGGCGTGTGCGTCGGCCAGTGACAGGAGGCGGTACACGCCCAAGAAAAACCCAGTCCCCCTGAAGCAGACCGTGCAGCCCCGCAACGGCGCGCTCCTTCCAGACGGCCCCGCGAAGAGTGCCTTCCGGCGCGTGGGGCAGCCCAAGCGCCTGAACTTCAGTGTGGAACTCAGCAGGGTGGCCTCGAACAAGCTCAAGCTGAACGCCTTGAAGAAGAAAAACCAGCTGGTGCACAAAGCCATCCTTCAGAAAAACAGATCCGCGAGGCAGAAGGCCGACGTGAACACTGCCTCTGAGGCCTCCGCACACATCTGCCCTTACTGTCACCGGGAGTTCACCTACATCGGCAGCCTGAACAAGCACGCCGCCTTCAGCTGTCCCAAAAAACCCCTGTCTCCTTCCAAAAAAAAAGTTTCTCATTCGTCCAAGAAAGGCGGACACTCGTCACCGGCAAGCAGTGACAGGAGCAGTAGTGGCAGTCACCGCAGACGGACGGCAGACGCGGAGATTAAAATGCAGAGCACGCAGGCTCCTTTGGGCAAGACCAGAGCTCGGAGCTCAGGCCCCACACCAGTCCCGCTGCCCTCCTCGTCCTTCCGGGCCAAGCAGAACGTAAAATTTACAGCTTCCATGAAGGCCAAAAAGCCCAGCTCCTCCTTAAGGAACTCGAGCCCAATCAGAATGGCCAAAGTAACTCATGTGGAGGGGAAAAAGCCCAAAGCCGTGGCCAAGAATCCCTCTGCTCCGCTCTCCAGCAAGACACCGGCCAGCCTGCACGTGAGGGTGCAGAAAAGCAAAGCCGTCTTGCAAAGCAAAGCCACTTTGGCCAATAAGAAAAGAACAGAGCGGTTCAGTGTAAACTCTAGAGGACGGAGTGGGGGGCCCATCACCCGCAGCCTGCAGCTGGCAGCTGCTGCCGACTCGAGTGAGAGCAGGAGGGAGGACGGCAGTGGCAGGCAGGAGCTGAAGGACCTCAGGTAAGCGCTGTCCTCCAGGGCCCAGGAGTTCAGAGCTCAGGAGCTGGGCGGGGAAGGGGACAGCCGGACGAAAACAACACACTTGCCCCCTCCGGCTGTATTTTCTTTTTCCGGTGTGTGATTCGGACATAAGCACTGCTGGGAAATGGCTGTTGCTCCAGCGGTGGGCAGGACGGGGCTGGGGCTCTCACCTCTTAGGGCTGAGCAGGTGGCTTTTGATGTCAGGTCTAGGGACTCACAAATTGGCACCGTGTCTTTATTAGGGCTGAGTGTGAATTGAATGTGAAGGCCTGGAAGAGCTCTCAAAAGTACCCTCTTATGAAAAGATGACTTTCTCCCTAAACATCCTTCATATCTTGGGTAATGTCTCAATGTCACTTGGATGGTGTCTGCATCAGATACTACTTTTGATATGGGTCACTGAGTTCATTGAAACCACATTGCGAGCTTGTGTATTTCTGTCACTTAAGCATGGTTGCAGTAACTGAGGATGCTTTTATTCATGCTTCTGTTGTGTTTCAATATTAAAGTCTTGCCTCATTGGTTACAACAAAACCACCACCATCCCACGTTTTTGAACGCTTCACGCACGCCGCCCCCATCCTTTCTCTAGCCGTGGGTCAGCAGCCAGCGCCAGCCTCCCCGGGGCCGGGGGAGTCAGGGAGCCCGCGGACCCCACGGCGAGCTCGGGCCGCGCGGCCACCCGAGCAGATGAGCCCTTTGATCAGTCAGTGCCTTTGTTTCCCAGCAGTGATGGTGAAAGACTTACATTGGAGGTGACCCTGCGCTTTCTGTTTCTGTTCCTAGCGAAAAACACACAGGCTAGTAGTTCGGTGTCCCGCTGGCCCCTCACACTTCGTCGGTTACTTAAGTAACCTGAGTGGACGCGCTCCCTTGTGTTCCCTGCCTGCTTCCTCGGTCAGGTCTGCAGGTCAGTCCGCGTCATAGGAGTTTTGCAAAGTATTTACACACCTTGGCCTTTTAGAGGGAGCTGCCCGACTCTAGGCTGTCTTGGCTCTAATGCTCCGTGTCTGGAGAGCCTTTGGTGTTGGAAGCAAACAGAATCAGCTGTTCGGTGCATGTCCTCGGGGAGCAACCGCGAGGACCCCCCGGGGCCATTGGCGCGCACTGCTGGGGTCTGGTGCTCTGTGCCTTAAGTCGAGGCTAAAGGAAGATGAAGACTCAGTAGCCAAGGCCTCTTGGAATGATTTACTGGAGGAATAAAGGATCCGACTTTTAAAAAGCTGCTTCCTAAACGTACTAGCTAATCAGTCGCTGTTCCCCTCATTCAGCATCTGGCCTCTGGCCGTGGCGTCAGTACCCCGAGCATCTTTCAGTCTAGCTGGGGAAAACGAGCTCCTGTTTATCAGCTGTCAGCCTGCCTGTAATTACTCTGTTCTAGAGGCGTCGCAGCGACAGGACATTCTTGACCTGAGCCCTTTTCAAGTTGCTTCCGCCTTAAGGAACCAGAGTATGTCACCCTCATAGACTCTGTTCAGAAACGCGCCCTCCCCCAGCCAGGCGATGCTTCAGCATCTGCCTGCGTATCCCCCGTCTCCCGTTTCGCGGAGGGCCTTGCTCCCCTGTGCTGGATCCCGCTTACGCAGTTCAAGGTGAAGTTGATAGGAAACATTAAAATACCATGCAGAAAATCTCCGAGTAATTACATTTGTGAAACTGATTCAATTAGCCTCTTACTCATTCAGTACTTTTTGAAGAACCCTTCAGACTGCAAAGGACCAAAGTGCCTAATAAAATTGTGTCTCTCTTTTTTGCTCCAGTTAATTTTAATTATTTTGCTTTGTTTGGTATTTAATTATTTCGCTTTGTTTGGTAGTTTGTTTGGAGGGTTACATTGCTGAAACGAAATTTGGCGTAGAAGGCAACACAGCAGTCTGACCGGAAGACACTGGCAGTGTCGTAAATGGCAGCGGTAGCAGCGGGCACCTGTGGTAGCTCCCCCCCTTGTGTGGGCCTGGAACTGTTCTGCGGACACAGCCTAAGGACACGCGTATGACACAGGGTCCACTTACAAGTAACCTTCAGCTTGTGAAGTGTTTCGGGGAGTTGGAAGAACAGGTATTCAACAGGACATTGTATTTTGATTATCCCGACAAGGGAGGAGACATCATTCAGTTTGTCTTAGCGTGTTGTAATGCATTTGCTAAAAACAAAGCAGAAAAACAACTCAGGCCTGGGGTGAGGGGGCGGGTGGGGAATGGGGGTGGTGAGTGTCCAGCCCCTGGCCCTCAGGGTGAGCTGCATCTTGTTTGCAGTATGGAAAGGCACTGTAGCCTTCTCCCCTTTGAGTATGTTTCCACTTCTCAACTTGACTTGCGTGATTTCATGGTGCATGTCTGAGGATACCCGCTGCTGTCTTCAGTGACTTCGCTGTCCTTACCCGGTTAATATCCAGGACTTAGTGCAGACCTCATGGTTGATCAGTTTCTGGGCATTTCATCATTGCAAATTGAACTCACCCCCGGCATTCAGACACTGTGCATTTGAATGCCAGTTTCTCCAGTCTGCTCGGAGCCATTTCCTGGAGGACCAGCCGTTGTAATGACAGACCGAACAGGATGTGAAAAAGACGTGCTCCACGTCCTTTTCTTAGGACCAGGATGTAAGGACAGTGGGCGTGGCCCATCTTTAGAGTCCCCGGTGACAGCGCTTAATGCATGAAGGCAGGAGGTGCACCCCTACACCCCCCTTATCCTCTTTGATTTCTGTCAATCCCAAGGTAATGTTACACTGTTTATTTAATCTTTTATAGATCAACTTTGTTCTTAGTAAGGGTTCCCCTTGCAGCCGGTGAAAACACTTAAAGATGGACAAGCAAAAGGAAACTCCAGATCAGGTTTTCCCATTCACCACGAGTTGATTTTTTAAAAAACCATGCTGATTTCCCACGGATCCATCTGCCACCCACCCCAGGGGCCCTGCCTGTGTCCCTTGGAATGTCTCCTGAGTAGGACATCCACATCCCTGCGTCCCCTCAGTCATTCTGTTGCTGTCTTGATAACATTTGTCTTATGGTCTACTCACCTTTTCTTTAACATGGTCAATTCATAGATGCGTATGTTATGTTGTCATTTATCTTCAGTTTTCTTATTTTCTAGGAACTTCCTGTAGAAAAGCCCCCCCCCCCCCCAAACAAAACAAACCTTAATTGACTAAAGCTCTTGCACGCTCACCTTAGGAATAAGCACTACGCAAATGATACGAAATCTGCCAAGCTTGCAAGACCCGGTGCAGCCGGCTCAAAACCCTAACAGCCGATTGCCAACAGGCTGCCTGCTGTCCGATAGTCAGGCGCCCACTTCACAGCCTGCTGGGCTCTGGGACGTTGAGACCCAGGGAGAGGGCGCTGTCGGGCGGCTGGGCGGCCCGGCCGTCGCCATGGGACTGGGGACTCGGTCTGAGTGTGGCCTTTGCTTTTGGCACAGAGCAGAGATAGGGATGGTTGAAACTTAACCTTGCAAAGCAAGTTCCGTTTTATCTATAGTTTGTTGTAGATTTCAGGGATGACAAATTGTGATGCACTCATTTTAAAATGTTTCGGTCATACACCAGCTCTTGATGCCTTTTTTAAAAAATGAATTGTAGACAGGGAGAGGCACGTAGCTTCTCCTAGCTGGTTTTTTATCACAAGCAGCTCGCCAGCATGATAAGAGGAAACCAGATTGGATATGGACTCTTGATGCCTCTTCCAGTGTCATGTTTATGTATCCAAATGGACACTCCCTCTACTATATTGTCGGAGACTATGCAGCCGTGTATCAGTGCCCCCGGGTGCTTCCCAGACCCTGTAGGTGAGGCACACACAGGCCCCCCATCAGGTTCCACCTCAGTCTCGACTCCAGGTCAAAACCACATTGGCCTCTTCGCAGTGACAGATTAGTCCTTTCTCCATGCTGTATGCCTTCGCCCTAACTGAGGACTGAGTTGATGGAAAATGGCTAGGTTTTACTCATTTGCTTTTTGTTCTCAACTTTAAAAGTAATCTACCTCTTAAAATGTGTAGTTTTTGATACCTGTTTGGTGACTTTGTGCCACTTTAACCCTTTCACTATCATTCCCATTTTGTTACATTTCTGTTATGGGGACTTCATGTTGAAATACTGTATAAAGCATTTGTAGCGGTTTAAAAATAAAATATTTAAAATTATTTAAATTGTTTTGGATGCTTCAATTGTATTGTATGTGATTGACATCTTACATTTTTTTGTTTTGAGTTGTTAATCTGGAGAGTGTTCTGTATTGAAGTTTGCTGTTCGTTACTGTTTCTTGTTGGAGAGTGATATACAAAGACTGCCAATGAAAACATTAAAATTTACAATTTGACATACAAAAGGGGTTGTCCGTTGATTTTAACCAATTGAGCCTTGAGAGACCCAGAGACAGAGGTTAATTACAGCCGTAGGTGATGGGTTCCCCTCCAGCCTGAGCAAAATCACTGGAGCTTGTCAGATGTGTAAAGTTGTTTGGTTTTCTTTTTCAGATGCTATTGTTAGCAAGCACTTAATAACTAGGGGGGGGGATTCAGATGATACATTTTATATCATTGTAACCAATAAAAAAACTTTGTAAACACTTGTGGAAGGACTGCCGTTTTGTACCCCTTGGGAGCACTGGAGGGCGAAGTGCAGGCTGGAGATGGGGGTCACCGGTTATGACCTCCTTCACGACCACTTGTCCACGCCACCCATTGCCCTTTGACATCCGTGAAGTGTTCTTTCACAGTCTCATGTCTTATCAGGGTGGTGGCCATGCAGGCAGGCAGTGGCACTAAGAAGCACCTGGTGAGCTGCACTTGGTAAGAGCAAAATAAAGGATTGATCTGTGGGGGGGGTCTCACCTCCCTCCTGGCCTGCAGACACTGCTCTGGTTTGGGGCTTTTTTTGTTAAGGATCCCCAGGAATGAGAGGTAACATTCGTATGAAGTCTTACGAAATTGCTGTTTGCTTCCAGACTGAAAGCGGGTGCACAGCAGTTGCCCGGAGTCCAGCATGCTCACACTTGACCTCACATGTCCTTTATCTGCATACGTGTCATTCCCTCGTTGGGAACAAGGCCGTGCACCACCTCCCGCTTGGCTGGATGACCACGTCCCTGGCTCCTGGTTGCCCCACGTTAGAGAAAGTCAGGGAGGGAGGAGGCAAGTCGAAGGCATCTCAAAACGGCTTCGATTTTTAGATGTTTTGAGTGTTTTTTCTTTATTGAACAGTCACTGGACACAGTGCCCTGCCGGGAGTTGGGCGTGAGACAGGACCGCTCTGGGCCGGGAAAGTGGGCTCCCGCCTTGCCCCACCGCCTCGCCTTGCCTGTCTGAGTCCCTCCATACATTGTCCTGCCTCCCACCGTCCCTCTGCCTCCGTCCTCTCCGCACCATCTGTGAGCAGGCATCTCACCAGCCGTCTTCTCTGTTCCCTCCCTGGGTGGCTGCTCTCTGGATCTTAGCTTCCATTCTGCCGTAAGTGCCGAAAGTCTGCTTTCTTGGAGGTCGTCTTTCCAGGGCATGGGTTGTCAGGCGTCCGCTGAAGGAGTCCTCAGTGCCCCAGCTCTTAGGCAGCACCCGAAGGAGGTGGCCACAGTCAGATTTGCTGAGAGTCCCCGGGACATCCCTACCTCCCTTCTCACCAGGGAGGAGCTGCCCCAGTGTGATCGCTTCTGTTCTTAATGGAGTAAATCAAAATGGATTCAAAACAAAACGCCAGTGGCTGGAGCCTTGTTCCTGCTGCCAGTTTGCAGCGCCTCATAGCTTCAGACCACAGATCCCGCTGGGCCAGCTGGATTGGTCATTGGATCTGGTTTCTAGTGGGGTGTTTCCCAGAACCCGTTCTCCAGCGCCTGCTGTAGAGCAGCCTGTTCTAGGAGCTGAGCTCGTGGAGCTGTTTGGTGGCTTCACTGTCGAGTCCTGAAGCCAGGAGGTCAGGAAGCAGCCGCCAGCCTGACAGCTGTGATATCTGGGTGAAGTGAGGGCTGAAACTGCAGCTGGTCACTGCATTTACTTGATTCTTGTGGGTTTTGATTTTCTGTTGACCCTCGTTTTGAATAGATGAACATACCCATAAACAAAAACAACCTGAGTGCCATTTACCTTGGAAGTGGATTCAAGTACCAGGGAGGACACGGTTGACGGGGACATCACGACCGCATTGCAGGTCCTCCAACTACCAGGCTGCCCGATAAAAGGGTTCGCTGTTTCTCCAGAAGCTTCTTCAGCGAACAACCTGGGGAACACTGGAGACGTGTTCAGGGGCGTGTGGAGGGGACATGTCGGCGGCGCCTGTGCTCTGCATTTAGCCGGAGCAGGTAACTAGCTCCAGAGATGCCACGAGCTTCCTGGCGGCCGTGTGGGGCGGGGTCTGGGTGTCCAGGGGCCTTCAGTGCGCGGCCAGGCGTCTCCACGCACGAGTTCTTTCGCGTGCGCGTTTCGTTGGCCACAGGTGAGCCCCAGAACCTGGAGAGTCGGTACTATCACTGTCCTGGGACCATCACCATCATGGACCAAGGAGGACGGGGCTGGTCTGAAGGCTGGGGACGGCCTCTGCTGTGCGCTGTAGGCCCGGAGGGGAGAGGCGCCGCCGGCCCACTGGGCAGTTTCTTCTCGAGGCTTATTCCGAGGCCACAGGCCCTGTGGGCCCCTCCTAGTGTCTTGGCCTCTTGTAGGGAATTTGCCTTCAAGATGCAGGGCCTTAAATACACAGTGCTGTGGGATTAAAACTACAATAGTGTGTTCAGATTGGTGGGTGATGACATTCATAGTGCTATTGACACTCTTGACAGAAGGAAAACATCCCGTGGCCCCCCAAAAAGTTTAGCTTGACGCTCAGATGGGTGAGACACAGGGGCCGTGTCAAGCTGCCCAGTGCTTGAGCCCTCCAGGCTCTGCCCATTTCTGGGCTGGGGACCCCAGCTCCCTCCCCGCTGAGCTGCCTCCCTGTGCAGCGGGCGGCCATCTGACGACCTAGGGTGAACGAGACATGGCTTTCCAGTGCTTTCTGCGAGCAGCCACTGTGCTCAACGCGAAATGTGTTTTTTTCCCCGTCACTTTAATCTTAACACTGAGTTATGGGGAGACTGATTTTGCAACAGCTCGCAAGTAGCAAGTTGGGGGTGAAGCTGCCGAAGCTGCACCTGTGGGTCGTTTTCGGTTTCTCGAGCACTTTGGCGTCCATCAATACCGTCTGTGTCAAGGGCTCTCTGGGCATCAGTGAGCAGGTCCATTGTCGCTGTGGAAGGAGGGAAGGCTGATGGGGATGAGCACTCCGGGGAAGCCGGGACTCAGTGTTTACTGCGTCTGACTGACAGCAGCTGCCCCGTGGAAGGCAAGCTCACTCTTGTCTTAGCAATGTCCTTTGATGTTGGAAATCCTTCCAAAGAACCATTTTAAAGAAGAGGGGGCGGTCACTGGGAGAGTGTCCTCATGTCCTTGAGAGCACTGACCTGTCGGGCATTAGTGCCATCCGACCCCAAACCAAAGAAAATAAAAAGTTGACCTGGCCTTGTGTTCACACCTCACCCAACAGTGCATTCTGGGCACAGCAGAGGGACACGTCTGCCTGTCGGAGGCTTAGAGCCGAGAGGGCCTATGTCTTCCTCATTCTCAGGATTCAGAGGAAGAACTGGGGTGCCCACCACGACTCGACAGTAAATGACCTGCAGTGGCCCAAATTACATTCGGTGACTCGAGCTCCCGAAAGGGACCTGGAAACACTTTCGTTGGCCTCAACTTGGCCAGCTGCTGAGCAGTGGGAGCTGGACCCCTCTCTGCCTCATTTCTGCCTCCATCCCTCGGGCACTGTCTCAGAGAGAGAGCGGAAGCTCAGGCCCAGCACACGCTCCGGAAAACAGCTTTCCCGTGTCCCGCCAGCCAAAGAAGCCACCTTCTGTCCTGACTCAACGCGCGTTTCCACAGCAGTGCTAAGATAGGACCCACCGTAGACGCTGGAAATCCGCTTAGGGAATTGAGTCTCGGCATGACGTCTCCCTGTAGACATTCAATATGAGTCCCTAACAAACCCTGACATTTGTTGCCCAGGTAAGTTGGGGGGACTGGGGCCTCGGGCAGACAGAGCTGTGGCAGCACAAATCTTTCTTCAAAGTCGAATTTCAGTTTAAAATGCTTGCGTTGGTTTCAGCATGAAATAATTGCCAAAAATAGACTCTTTGAATATTCTTTCTTGGAATGAAATTATGTCAAACTCATGTGGCTTCAATTTTCCTAGCAGTAACATTCTCTCCTCACTTGCTTTTTTTAATCGCATCCCAGCCCGGCCAACTTCTCGGAGTTGAGCATTTTCAGATGGCTGCTTTTTCCCAGCTCTTCCTGGTCTTGTGAATGCAGGCCTTCTCCTCCCGTGACGCAGTGCGTCAGCCGTTCGGAAAACATCAGTGACGGTCAGTCTGCATTGTGGAGGTGTCGGGCTGAGGGTCTGGTGCACAGGGACTTTCAGGGGACCGGGATGTAGTGGCCTGGGGAGGGGGGGAGAGAGGAGGGAGCGGAGGTTGACCCTGGCCCTGCTTGCCTAGAGCTGTAGCCGGCTTAACCTGCCACCTGCGGGAGACGGTGTTCTCATTTACAGATCAGTGACTGGGCCCGAGAGAGGTGACGTCACTTGCGTTTTGCCCACAACTATAAGCAAGGTCCCCAAAGCCAGCCCTGGGCCTCCAGAGCTGCGGCCGTAAATACAGAGTGAAGCCACCTATTCGCCGCGCCCTGGCGTAGCCGCTCCCCGTACGATGCTGATGGTAATAGTCCAAAGGGGCTTTGTTCCGGGGAGGTCGTGTGGCCCAGTGGAACTGAGCACTGGCCTTGAGCAAGCCACCTGGTTTCCGTTCCCGGGGCCCCGCTCGTCGCCTCGGCGGCGAGGAGCTCTGCGTGTTGACGCCGGTGGTCTCTGTCCTGTCCTGGGGAGAAGCCGGTACTGACGGCGCTGGCGGCGACGGCAGGGGCGCTACGGTGTACTGGGTCAGGGACTTGAGTCCTGGCAATAGACTCAGAGCCGACAGGGCTTAGTGACTGTTCCTGGCGGGATGGGTCACAAGGTGGCCCGACGGCGGAATGCTGGGAACAGGCTGCCGAAGAAACGGCTGGCCCCCCACCAAAGGGCCGGAAAGGAGGGAAGAGCCTCGTGGAAACGGACAGCAGTCAGCGTTAGCTCCCCAGAGCGCCGTTTCTTCTGGGGAGGATAGGACTTTCGTCAGAACTTGAGAAACACTCCTAAGGGCTCCTGGGATGGCCTCTGACCCTGCGTGGTGCGCACACAGGCAGGACGAAGAAGTGAGCCGCCCTCAGGGCCTCCCTGCGCCCACCCCCGGAGCCCCGGGCCCCTCGGAGGAGCCGGGCAGGCCCGCGTGGAGCCTCGGTGCCCCAGCTAACAGGAGTGGACCTCAAAGCTAGAATTTCCTAAGCCTGCTGGCCTCCAGCGAGGTGGCGCGGGCAGGCCAGCCGGCCGGGCTCTGCGGTCTCACCCACAGTCATTACAGGCAGTGGAATGTAGGTGAGGACACTGGCCCTGGGCCTGGAGTGGCTGATCAGGGGTCGCCTCCTCCAAGCCTTCCCTGACCCTCTGGTCTGAAACTCAGCCCTGCCCCTCTCCGTGTCCTGACCTTACGCCGCTGTCCTTCAGGTACCCAGCTCCGCCCTTCATCCTGTTAGGGACGTGATACACCTGTTTACGGAGCGTCTCCACTCCTAGGAGGACAGGGCTACGGGTAGGAGCTTGGATCTGTTCACTGCTGAATTTCCAGCTTCTAGAACGGCGCTCAGCACCTAGTAGCTAATCAATATGTATTAGCTGAATGATGACGTATGAGTGCTCTGTAACTGGGTAAGTTACTTAGCCCCTCTGAGCCCACGTTCCTCTTCTGTCGATGTCTCGTGAGCCGTCTGACCAGGCCAGGCTGCTTGTGAAGACAGCGTGGGCCCGTGAGGGCCGCTGGGGCTGCCAGAGAGTCGCTTCGTTAGCATCAGCTGCCACCCTCGTTCCTGCTAAGGAGGGGTCCCCTTGAATCTGTTTGAGTCTGGTTAAAAGTGGTGGCTGCTCTTCAAAGCTGGCCTGTCCGTGTGGGATTTGGTGACAGCACAGGTCGCTGTAGCTGGAACAGCCGCTCCTCTTGCTTCTGCCCAGATAGAAAGCTCTCAAGCGGCCCCTAACTCCTTCTAGTTCTGCATCCAGTGACCCCAGGGCCTTTGCTGGGCCTCAGCCAGGCCTGAGCGGTTGTGTAGGGACCCCAGTTGCTCCTTTCAAGTCAAGGTGAGGAATGAGGTTACTAGAGCTTCTTCCACCACGGGTCCCTAGAACTGTGTTTCTCTTGGTTTCGATTTTCAAAGCCCAAATGCCAAAAGGTAGGTTAAGAAGAAAACATTCCACTAGCTCTGTGAAACCGTGGAAACTCAACCAAGGAATTCTTAGAAATGAGATGATTATGTAAGAACAGTCACTGGTATTTTAAAGTCTTTATGTACAGTACCTCATTTAATCATTAAAATAACCTCCTGAAATAAGTGCATTTATCTTCTCCCATTTACAGGTAGCGGACAGATGCCAATGATTTTTGTTT